>CM044107.1:15098659-15246249 GCA_024174645.1 Lemna minuta | reverse complement strand
GATTTATCGCATCTCATTTTTTGAGTCAATTTTCTTAAATACCAAGGGTGGATGATATCATCTTGACTACACAATCATCTTTAAAAACTTAATGTCATATTGAATATATGACATTTTAGAAATCTCATGGCTTGGGATTCGTAAGTCATAATCAAAGCATGGTCATCCATCCACAAGATGTTATTGGTGTCTCAAGTTAAAGGACCACATAAAAAATCGTGACATAACTCAACCTGATTGACAATTACGTATAATATCATTTAGGGATTTATACTAATCAATTCAATGAACTCTTTCTCCAAAGAGAAACCACTATCTATCCTTAGTGTCAAAACACTAATGGCTATTGGATCAATTATACTTATCATATAAGTTAGATCAGATAGTGTTATTCTTTTCATATAATTTAATGTCCTACTTGAATATCCCATGATTAGGAATGTTTAGAACATATATTTAAAGACTAGTTATCAATATATCATAATCTTATTATAATTCACTTAGTCATTGAATATGATTATGGTCTTCATTGCAAACATCACACAAGAATAACAATGAATAAATTAAAAAAAGCGAGATACATGGAAGTATGATTGGCTGATAGGCCACATAATATACATCATCAACCTTATCCCATCCCTCTATTACCATTGTCAATGGTTGAACTTGTTCGATTCAAGGCTATGGTATGATTCGCGTCACTCCTTCCCTTTCTCTTCATCAAATCCTCCATATTCCCAATTTCCTTATGAACCTTTTCTTCAGTAGGGCCATCACGTGTGCTCTTCCCTATATAGTTATCTTCTTTCCTTTTCATCGCATTTTCTAGGATCTGTACACCAAACAATTGATTGGTTTGGGCTGTGAGAAAGGGCAAGACATCTATGAGCTTGTTTGTGACTAAACCTCGTTAAGTCTTCGACCTCTTTTTGCTACATCTATTAATACTTCTTCACTTTTGTGACATTGTCATTTTGGCCATCCATGTTTTGATAAACTTAAAAATATAATAACATGGTTTTCTCAAACTCAAGTTGTGTGCAAGTCATGTCAGTTGGGCAAACATCATCTATCTTCTTACTCTAGTTTTAATGGCATCCCCTCCTCTACACCTTTTTATCTTCTTTGTTGTGATGGTTGGGGTCATTCTCGTACCCTCTCTATTTCAGGTCATCGCTACTATATCATGTTTGTTAATGACTATACATGTATGAGTTGGGTCTACATGCTTTGTGATTACTTTGAGGTTGTTATTACGGTCACCCATTTCATCAGAAAGGTTGTCACTCAATAATCTACTACACTAAAGATCTCGGTATTGGCAACATCCTCGAGTTTTTCCAAACCTCTCTCCTTACCTTCCACACTAATTGTGACATTATCAACCAACCCAGTTGTCCTCACACCTCCTAGAAAAATGGTGTCACTGAGCGGTAACATTCTTTGATGACACTCTATAGTTCACCACTCAACCCCTATCGTCTACTCAACCCTAACCATCCACAGCCACTTGCATTCCTACCTTACTACCTCTCAAATCCTTTTGCCCCTTTTTGAAGAGCCATCAATATCACTAAAAACTCCATTTTTGTGTATGTCATTGATCTCTCTATAGTCGTTGATCATGCGTCATAAACCCTAGATCCTCCACCCCGCTAGCTCCTTCTTGGACTCTCTCCTTTGGTCCATCATTTACCTCTTCACTACTAGATAATCACCTACCTATTGCTCTTCGCAAAGGTATTAGTCTTTTATCTTTCATCCTATTTATAACTTTTGTTCTTATGATTGTCTTTCTCCTACTAGCCCCAACCTTTTATATGTCCCTCATTGTTGAGTTTATTCCCAATTCGTACATTTAGGTTTTGAAAGCATGGACTCGAAATATAATGCCAATGTGGATCATTAGATTTGGAACTTGTCCGTCTCATTCCAATATTTCTATTTGTTTCTGGGTTTCTACCCTCAAGTACAACCTGGATGGTATCTTAGTCATGAAAAATGTTGTTTGGTTGCTCAGGGATTCCCTCGTGCCTATAACATTGACTATACCAAGACTTTTCTTCCTATTGTTTATCTCCACTACATTCAAGTCATGATCTCTTTTTCCATCAATCAATATGGGCCACTTCGTCAACTTGACGTCTCCAATGCCTTCATTTATGGAGACTTCTTTGAGCATTTTATTAAGTAGCCTCCGAAGTATGTTTCTAAGTGGAGATATTGAAGGTATATCATCCTAAACTTGTAATATATGAATTGAAGTAGAGTCCTTGTGCATGGTTTAAAAAGGTCAACCAACCTATGACATCACATGGCTTTTTTCAAGCAAAGAGGATCCCATTATATTTCAAGATAGACTCCAATCGGGAGAGTTACTATTTACAGTGTATGTGAATGATATTTAGATTGTTAGCATTGATTGAGTAGGGATTCCTCAAGCAAAGTATCTAAAGTAAGAACTCTCTGTTCAAGATTTAGGGAAACTTCACTAATTGAATCTAAACATAGTTTTTGGGATACTACATCTCCCCTTATTAAATATGCAAATCGATACTAGTCATTAATTGGAAAACTCATCCGATTGAAAGTCAATAATTTTGATATTGTTCTTATGGTGGGGTTACTAAGCCAACTTATTCATGAGGCACATTTGTTGGAGTCTTAAATTTTCTAGAATAGCTTAAAGATCCCTAAAGACAAAGGCTTTTGAATAAAAAACATGGACATCTTTAAGTTGAGGCCTATTCAAACTCACGTTGTGCAAGTGAAAAAGTTAAATCATATTCTGCTTCTAATTATAGCACGTAATTTGAGGACAACCAAGTTAATTGGCGAATAAAGAAGGAAAAAGAAGTTTCTCATTCCAATATTGAAGCAAAATATTGAGGTATGGCTCATCTAGCTTGTGAGATGATGTGGATTTTTTTTCTTCTTACATAACTAGACATTCTTGTGCCCGCGTATTGCAAAAACAATTTGTCTTCTTCATTGCAAGAAATCTAACATTCCATGATTGCACAAAACATATTGAAGTGGATTGTCATTACATATGTGATAAGGTCTTGCAATTCCTTTTCAATCTCCCCACATGAATTCATCAGAGCAGATGGTGAATATCTTCACCAAGGAATTTTGTTTTACCTTTTGTAGACTCTCTCTAGCTAGCTAGGTATGTTCAACTTTGACACTCCATCTTGAGGGAAAGTCTAAATGGGTTTGTCTAATATCTGTGACACTCCAACTTTGACATATCTGTGTGTGTGTGTGACATTCCAATATAGAGCATATAATCAACCAATCACTTTTAATGACTAGTTTAAATTCTCAAAGTGGATCTCATAGTATAATTTCGTAAGTCAATATAGTTATCAAATATATTAATATATTAATGAGTTGAATAAATAATATATTTAACGCATAATTATAAGGAGGTTACCTTAAATTCTAATATGGTAGAAAGGAATTGACAATAAGCATTAGTGAGCAATATCCATGCATTAGACCTAAAACATTTTTATTTCTTGTAGGTTGTGTTTTCATTAAAATAGGAGTTTTTCATAGAATTGAACTTGAAGGAAACATTATATTGAAGATTTCTTGTACATGAACTTAACACCGGAAATAGAGGCCCTCTGTGTTTTCTCAACACCAAATGTTATTTCAAAATTTAAAGCATAATGTGATATTCAAGTCATTTCTGTTGATCAATGATATATTTATACTTCTCTTAAAGAAATATAAGTCATTTATGTTTGAATTTCCGCTTTATATTCATGGTGATATGCACTTGGACCATCCAAATTCATCATTCAAATAATGAAATAACAACATTCTTACATATCCAAGGAATTCATTTGTTTAAGTTACAAAGGAAGATCACTTGAAATTGGTGATCAACAAATACAAGTACCCTATTCGTCTTACCCAAGAGGTCACCCATCCCTGAGCGCCCTTAACTATGGAGTTCTTCTCACCCTTGCATCCCTCTTCCTCAAGAGTCACCCACCACAAGAGTCGCCCAAGCTAAGCGTCCCTAACTCCGAAGTCCTTTACCGTAGCATCCGTCTTCCTAAGGAATCGCCCATCCCTGTCATGTCCAAGCCTTAGCATGTTTAACTCCATAGTCCTTCTCCACCCCAATGCCCCTCTTCCCAAGAGGTCATCCATCTAAATTGCCCAAGCACAAGCAAGTTTAGCTATAGAGTTCTTCGCTACCCTAGTGCATGTTTTTATCCATAATAATGTATAAAGAATTGATAATAGTGTGTAAGATGACAATCTCGCATTTGCAAACAGTGACTCAAAATTTTAGAATCATTACTCAAAAAAATCCATGAGACCATCTTGAGAAGTGTAATAGCTTGGATTGGCAACCCCTTGCTGCCTCTCTCATCAGGAGGCACAAGGAATGTTAGAAAAAAGGGGACATGGCAACGTAGATATTTAGAAATGAGCAGAGTGAAAAGTTTTCAAGGAATCCTCTTTGCCCCTCCTTGTAAAGTCTTTTCTTGATCTCAAACCATAAATTTATAAGGGCACTCAAAAGTTAGGTATCCCTCTTCACCATGAATTCAAGAAAATGTTGTGTATTTTTTGTCTTGGAATAGAGAGAATGGCACAAGGATGAACAATATTACAGCTGAGATGAGACAGCAAAGATTCCAAAAAGAAAACCAATAAAAAAAAGACATAATGGCATACCCTCCAATTGGATCAACAAGTATGAATACCATTCTTGCAGTCCCCAGTCAAATTATTGAAAGTCTCCACCCGGGTCTTTGCCCGGTAGAACACCTCTGTGTCCACAGCCACTCTCATATGCTCATCAAACTCTGGCTGCCTTCCACCACTGAGCTCCCTCGTTTCATTATACCACTCACTCTGGTCTCCCCAAAGGTCCTTAAAATCGTCCAAAAGTTTCACCTGGAATTGGGATCTCAATTTGTCGAAGTAATTGTAGTAGGGTTCATTAGTAGCAATGTAAAGCTTCCGCCTCGGCTGGATTACTTTTCTAAGCTTGTCCACCAGAGCATCAGGAGAAGTATCTGCGTCTAGATTCGGCCAGCGCTCCTTGTTCTTGGCTTTCTCCCCCCTTATAACATGAACCGAATCATAATCCCAGTCCAATTTTCCAGCTATCTCAGAAACGATGTTCATCAGTCTCTTAGATTTCCATACTGCCATCCACGGCCGGTGCACAACGTTTGCAGCTCTTCCTTCGCAGACTCTGTACCAGTAGTTTTCTGGTTCTTGCCCGGGGAACTGTCTCCAGATGATGTTGCTTTGATCCCTCTTCAATTGCATGGGAGTCACCTTGTAGGTTGCAACTTTTCTCACACTAATCCTCTTTCGGAGCTGTCCCCATTTCTTCCAGTCCCTCAAAAACTCCTCTTCTTCAACGATTGACGCTGACTCCTTCAAATGCTCGAAATCAAAGTAGAGTCTAAAATCCTTCACTTCTCGATCATTCTTACTTGGATCAGATGAAGCCAAACACAGTTTGAGATCCATGACAAACGTCCTATTAAGGTAGTGAGCCTCACCCAGACCACAAAGAAAACTCCAGAGGTACTGATTCATCCCCTTGCAATAATCCCCACCTCTAGAATAATACAAATATCTTCCCTTTCTGAACTCCGCCTCAGATCTCACCACAGGTATTGTATCATTAATCTCCGAATCGGGAAAATCAAACACCGCAGAAGAATTTGACGTAAAATTCACCTTTTTTCTATTCTTCCCACCAGCAATGACCCCTGATCTATACTTACCGGCAAGAGTAACCTTATAAGCGCAATTATCATCGAGGGAAAGAACAAACCAACGATAATCCCTATACTTCCTCCATGATTTCTCTCTCTTATTACGGAACAACCAAGCAGCCTCACATCTATCATCAAATGTTCCAGGAACCGGAGTATCGTAAGATAAAAACACCAAAGACTTAAAAGCTTTTGAATGATACCTCCGGATAGCATTAATTACAGCAGGATCAGAGCAATTGAGAGCGATATTACCACAATTCGACGTAGAACTACCATTGTAGACGGTTACAATATCCGGAGAAGACGGAGAATCCGTGGGTGGATTTGGACCGTTGAGATCTTCATCAGTGTTCAGGATACTGTCATCCGAGGGGATCGTGGAGTTTGTTAGGGTTTGGGTGAAGGAACGACTGACGAGCGCTTTGGGGGAATCGAACCACGGATCGGACGGT
The DNA here is from genome assembly GCA_024174645.1 of Lemna minuta. Classification (NCBI taxonomy): domain Eukaryota; kingdom Viridiplantae; phylum Streptophyta; class Magnoliopsida; order Alismatales; family Araceae; genus Lemna; species Lemna minuta. The sequence continues at coordinate 15,240,029 of CM044107.1, read as the reverse complement.
TGGTAAGTGACGGCGATGACGGTGAAGACGAGGACCGAGAGGGCAAAGAGAGAGAAACAGAGATTGCCGATCATTTTGACAAGATATTGTCCGATTGGGCTCTCCGCCATAGCGCCGCCGTCGGGGAGATCCTTCATCGCGCAATGGAAATTCAAGAAAAATGAGATCCGAGGCGGATTCAAGGTAGCTGAAGAGGACTGTCGGCAGAACTGGAAATGGCAGCTGTGGAGAGAGACAGGAACCTTTCTTTTATCGGTAATAACCCTACAAAACTCTTTTAGTTCAGTTCAGTACCCCAAAGCTCGGTAATTACACTTAAACAGGGATTTTGGTAATTTGAAAATAGTTGGTAGGGCAAAATGGTAATGATATCAACGATTTCATAGATATAGAGGGAAGGACATGATTGTTCTTGATGATGGCAGGATGGAGAAAGATCATGAAAGAAATATCTAGCATCTTGATATGAATCCCGATGATAGAAGGGCATGATTGTTCTTGATGATGGTAGGATGGAGATAGAGCATGAAAGAAATATGTAGCATCTTGTACATGGTTTTCGCGAATAGAGGATACCGAATATATCATCAACACATTCCATACATCATTCTTGAAGTATGACATTTTCATACTTTCTTGGGCTTTCTAGCATTGGCAATGATATTACATTGAGTGCCAATGATTATGAAGAAAACAACATGACATTTTTTTCCCTATCGTTATGTGTTTATTCCATTAGTTAAGAATATAAATGGTAGAGCCTTTAATAAATTATTGATAACATGCAAATTCATGCATTCATATCATACATTGTATGTATTTATTTCTATAAATTTGATCATAAATCCATGTTATCATGCTTTATAATTATTAAATGATAATTTCTATGTTTGAAAGGATATTCTTGATTATGCATTATTTGCTAAGATTGTATGATAATTTATAACATTGATTTATCAAGAAAATAATTTTCTTAAGGCATAAAATAATTTATTTATTTCTAATTTAAGATGTATTTATTTATACAAAATATTTATGATTGCATGATTAATAGGCTTTTTTAAGGTATGATTAATAGGGTTTTTAATTATTAAAATTATTTTTAGAAATTATTTTTATTTTTTTAGAACTATTTAAGTCAAAATCATTGAGAAATGAATTGATAAAAATAGAAAAACTTTAAATGATCTATAAATATAGGAAAAAATAAAAATGATTTATAAAAACTCTCTCTCTCTCTCTCGTGTATGTGCGTGCAATTGAAGAAAAAATTTCTTCCATCACAATGACTCATCCTTCACCATGGTGCTGCCTCCATCTCCACTATCACCCCCTCTTCCCTTCTTCTTCACCTTCCCTTCGTCCTCTCCATACCTATTTCTTTGTCACTCTCTCCCTTATCTCTCTCTCTTCCATGTGTACGTGCATCTGCTCACAAACAAGAGTAGAAAATTCTTCTACCACCTCCTACATTGCCATATTCTTCAACTTTTCCTTCTCCCCCTCTCTTCTCCCTCATTCTCTCTCCCCTTGCTTCTCGTTCTCTTGCACTTGAGCGTGGGGTTGGGCGGTCCCGGTCACGGTCTGGTTTTTGGCACACCATTCGATCCAAATCTGAATTTGGTCTCGGTCCACCTCGATAACGGTTTGGTTCTTTCTTAACTTCGGTCTCTCTTGACCATGAATATGCATACCTGAAAAAAGATAAATATATCAGCGTCTACTAATAAAAAAAATTCATAATCAGAAACCTTACCGATGATACTTACTGATTCAATCTCAACTAAAATCAATCTCACCATAAGATTCAATCTCACCTAAAGTCATGGAGAAAGAGAACTCACAGAGTCTCATAACCCATAAAAAGTGTCATAACCCACTAAAAATATGAGAAAAAATTAAAATACATATATAAGGATTAAACTTTAAAATATTTTGACAAAAATACTATGATCTGATCAGTGATTAGATCGCTGATCAGATCGTTATTTTATGACAGTGATTGCTAATTGATTACAAGATCAATGATTGGTAAGATGGATTTGATCACAAGATCAATGCTTGCTAAGATGGATTCGATCACAAGATCAATGATTGCTAAGATGGATTTGATCGCCAATCGGATCTGCTGCAATCTAATTTAATACTTCTGATTTCTAATTTCATAGAAATTCCAATAAAAAATGTCTAAACAAAATTAAGTGACAAAGATACGCAAATCGGATTCAGTAAAGGACAATAAATTCTCTCTCTCTCTCTCTCTCTCTTTCTCTCTCTCTCTCTCTCTGTGATACTCCATGAGAGACGTTTGATAACATGCTAAATTAACATGATAAAACATGATTATTGATGCATATTAAGGCATAAATGATTTCATTTCCATGCATGTTATCATATTTATGTGTATTTTTCTATCATTCCATGAAAAAGTCATTATAATCTCTAAAATATTTTAAATTAGGGTTAAAAATGATGATTTGAAGATGAATAATTTAATAACCCATCTTTACTTGAGATTATAGATTTTTTAGAGTTAAAATAATGAGAGAAATCATTTTATAAACATTTATTTATATTTTCTTAAGAGAAAACACTTAAAGAATAAATATATTTTTGAAATAAAAATTAAAACTCTCATTATTTATCTATTTTTACTGATAGATAATTAAATTTCGGATCAAATGAAAGAAATTCGGATTAATTTGGAGTTATATTTTGAAAGTTATGAATTTTCTAATTTTAGGGATTTTCCAGGATTTTTCCAAAATTATTTTTTATTTTTAAATGATTAAAACAATTAAAAGAGTGGCAAAAACGGGTTTAATTTGCGCGCGAGACACACATTGATGCGATGTGGCACTCAGGGCCACGTGGCAACACCACGTGGGCCCACGTGGTGCCTACGCGGCGCGATGTGATGTGTACATATTATATATATATATATCATACTTAGGGTTATAGTACATATAAGCATTCCGTAATCAGAATAACGCTAACCCTTGTATTCGTCGCTTAATATATACCCGATACTTCTTTATAATGTATTCCGTGTGGGACTAAGTTCCACACGGTTTTTAAGATGCAGGTGACGTGGCTAAAAGCGAGGCGTTGGATCACAATCAAAGCGCGTCGATCGAGTGCACCCGCGGTCCACCGCATCCCGATCGTGAACGTGGCTATTTAACGGGAGTTATAACGGCTCAGATTAAACGCGCGAGGGAGCATCTTGATCGTCGGATCGCGATCCAAGGGGCGCAATCAAGTGCATTTTATAACGCATATCAAAGGCATCATCCGGACGCTCCATCCACGATCCGGCAGCTGCGACATTTTTAAAACGGTCCATGATAGACCGTTCCATCGTAACCGTCGATCATTTTGATCGGACGGTTACGCCCAAATACCTTATAAAAGACATGTTCTTCCGATTTGTAAAGCATTCGAGTTAGAAATCAATCCAATTGATCTGTTTAGACACCTCCCTTCTCAAGTCTCTTGATTCCATCCCCTTCTACACTCATTTCCACATCCACGGAGGGTTTGAAATCAAGATTTGGTTGAGAGACGAAGGAGAAATAGAAGCTTGAACTCCACGATCGTGTTCTTCACATTTTCGACGATTTAGGTGATTAATCGTGTTAATATGATCGCAATCTTGGGTTAGTAGAGTCGGTTTAGATTTCATCCATTCACGTTTAATTTTGATTTAGATTAGGATTGAAGGTTTAATTTTGCTTAATTTTTTGTTAATTTTGCTCTTCACGATTTCGGAAATTTCTCTCTACTTCGATCTTCAATTTCTCCACGAAATCAAGATCAATTTCAATGATTTTTGATTCCGTGGAAATGATTTGAAGTTCTCTTTCATGAATTATCATTTTCTCGAATTTCTATCATCGATTTATCATCCGATTTGATCAATTTCGAAGAGATTATCATAAATTTCCTTATTTCCCTGTGGATTCGACCCTCATTTACCATTATACCCCTCAATTCGAGATGTTTTCATCAAATTGGTAAGTTTAGAATTATTTTTGACACGAGACCGTGTGAAATCAACGACCTCGTAGTTTCGTCTCGTCAACGTTCCACCCAAGAACTCCAGAGAATATATATATATATATATATATATATATATATATATATATATATATATGCATCGAGAGCGAGAGAAAGAGACACAGAGATTAATCTGACGAAACTGTTTCGTAGTCAAATGTAAGTGAAGCGGAAGATTTCTTTGAAGTCAAGGTCGAGATGGACTTCCCACAGCTAAAGCTGCCTTGACCTAACGGTAAATTAGCTGGAATTGGGAGCTCAGACACTCAAAAATGCCCTCCGTGAGAATACGATATGGCGATGGTATATCTCTGGAAAGACTACAACAAAAATCAGTCCATACTTTTGTCGTTACAAGAAAAAATGCTCCATCATTGAGAGTTTACTGATGAGAACTAAGCTAAACTTAATAGGACTTTTGGTCGATATCGTTTGACGGGCGGAGATCCAATCAATTGAATTATTGAAGGTTCTGAGGTTACAAAGAAGAAGAACTTATCTAAACCTGCCGGTTGCCTCTCTCCTAAGCTTGTCGCGTGAAGTCGGGATGAAAGCTCAAGCGCGGAAAGATAATAATATAAGAAATTAGGGGAAAACGGCGATCCCCAAGTTTTTCTGACCAAGAAATTCTGGGCGGGCCCCCTCTCCGTGACCTAGAAATTTTGGACGACAGCTAGAGAACGAATGATATAGATTCGGGAATGAGTTAGAGATGCGGGAATGTGGGAATAGGCATGTAGGAATGAAGATTCGGGAATGATGAAGAATAGGTTAGAGATGTCAGATGCCGGAATGAGGAGAGAGAATCAGAGAAGAGAGGATACTTTAAAAAATTATTCGATCCAGGACCGAATAATTTTGAGGACCGAACCGAAACAGGACCGAGACCGGTCCGGCCCATTTTGTGGAACAGACGGTCTCGGTTGTTTCTGGTTGACCGACATGCAGTCGGTCTTTGTGGTTTCCTACATGAGCGGATGGAAGAGGGAGAGAATTTTTAGTTTAACCTAAGTTTGATAATTTACTTAGGTGTACTTTTAATGTTTATGAAATATTATATTGAGTAGTGTTTAAATTTTGATTAATAGTTGTTTGTCAAAATGATTTGAGAAGGGTATGTTTGTGTTAGTGCAGGTACTTATGGATTGATAGATTGACCTTTGTCGACTTCGGAATGCAGACATTGCTACGAATCAGAACTAGATGACCTATTCTATAATCTTCTATTAAAACATCTAAATAAGAATTTTTGAAGATAGGATTTAAATCTTCGTAGAACCATGAATTATCCTTATCAATTCATGTTATTTTAACTTATTTGCTTAGTTTTACATCAATGTTTTTTTAGAACATCAATGTTAGAAGTATTCATTGATAAAAACATACCATTATTTCTTTTCTTCTATTATCAATAATGTCTTCATATATATATATATATATATATATCTTGTCATGTCTGAATTTTATTACCATTGTACTAACCTTTCATATTATGGTATTTTCAGGTAGTCTTTAAATTGTGTATATGTCCAGAAAAACTGATGAAAGCCAAAAACAAAGAAAGCTCTCTCTCTCTCTCGAGTGAAAGAAAATTCAAAAAGCTAGGGTTTTCGCTCCAGCAATTTTTTCTCTCCAACGACGGGGAAGAAGGCGATTACAGAAATACTAAGTTGGTGAAGAAAGTGCGATCTTCAACGAGTTCTAAAGGGAGGCGACTGCATTCCATCGGAAGCTCTCCCTCTTCGTCGAGCTCTCTCTCTCTGTCTTTCTCTTTCTGTGGTTGTGTGTCACTGAGGAACGATTTCCGCAATATCGGTTTTCGTTTTTGTTTCTAATTTCGGTTTCATTTTTTATTCTGATTTCGGTTTTCTCTTATTTTTATTCGGTGTTTTTCGGTTTTTCATTTTACGGTATTTGTATTTCATTTTGATTTAGTTTTCTGATTTCAGTTTTCTCTTATTTTCATTCGGTGATTTTCGGTTTTTCGTTTTACATTTTTTTGTATTTCGTATTGATTTATTTTCTGATTTTTCCGATTTCGATCGTTTGTTTTCTAATTCTCTGTTTTCCGATTTTCGATTATCTGTTATCACATTTTGTCTATTTTATCTATTCATTAAATCTATTATTTCATTTCTATATTGTTCTGTTTTATCTATTTCTCTTATATTATTAGAACGGTTCTTTTTAATACGTCTGATTCCCTTTTAATTGCTTTTTTTTTTCTTTTGTTATATCTGTATTTTAGGTGTTTTACTATTCAGTAGTTCTGTCTTATTGAATCAGGTAAATCGTGCATTAGAAGAAAATTCAGATAGAACTCTATTGAATTTTTTAAGTTTCTAATATTTTAGGTTGTGTTGTTAGTTTCATTTCCACCTCTTTCTAAGAATAGATAAATCTAGCTTACTCTCTATTAGCATCCTGATATTTTCCATTTGACTGAATCATAACATTGTTGAGACTGTTTTTTGAAATTAGCAAGCAAATTGAATCAATACTGCATCAAGGTGAGGTTCAAGGTGATAGTCCTGAAGGTACACAATTTTTCTTGTTTAAAGTGTTTTGTGTAATATACATATATCTTCTAATTTGTTGGTTTAGATATTTCAGTCTAATCATAAATTTTCAGGATTGTGAGACATCATCAAGGTGAGATTAATAGGTAGTTAATTTTAAGAGAAGAATTGTTTGTATTGTTGCAATATTTTCCAACATATTCAAGGGAGAAGATCACCGAAGTCAAAGTCAAAGGCAGACAGTTAAAGTCAACAACTGAAAGTCAAAGTCAATTAGAGAAAGTCAAAGTCAATAGCAATAGTTAGAAGTCAAAGTCATCAGAAAGTCAAAGTCACCAGAAGTCAAAGTTATTAGAAAGTCAAAGTTAAAGTCAATTCTACGAATGAGGGAGTCATATTAATTTGTTTTATTTTTTGATAAGTTTTTAAAGTAATTTTTGTTACATCATTTGTTATAGTTTGTTTTAATATTTTCATTACAGCTTTCTATTTTGTAAGTTTAATTGAAGTAATAGAATAATTACACATACCATCACACTTTAGGTGGACTCTTGGTGAGTCATACTTACCCGTGAGGGTAAGGGGGAGATTTCTTGGGAATCATAGTGAGTCAGGATGACTCTAGGGAGTTGACTAGAAAGTCAACTTGAGGGATACGTGTTATTCACCTTGCAGGATCACTCAGACTCGGGGACGAGCGACTTACTTGGTGCGTGCGTGGATCGGTGCTGAGAAACGGTGACTCCAGAGGGGTAGGCCAACCCGAAAGAGAGTAGGGAGCGGCGTGCGGATCTCTGGGAGTCGACTAGGGGGATGGGACAAGCGGAGTGGTACCGACAGACGGCGAAGTAAGGTCACTAACCTAGAGCGTGAGGGAGTCAGATCGAAAGATCGTGTAGAACTTTTGATCTGTTAATCCCGGCCAGCTAGTAGTTACTACTAGGGGATTAAAAAAGGGTGAGGAGAGACTCTAGGGGGACTGTCTCCTCCTGGGTCTAGAACCCTGTCCAGTATAAAAAAAATCTGGCCTACGAGTGACGTGAGAAAGTTGAGAGATAATCAACAAATTGAAAAAGGGATTAGAATAACGTAAAAATTAAAAAGTTACTAATTCACCCCTCCCCCTCTTAGTAATTTCACCATCTCATTAGGGAATTTAAGAATTTCCCTCTCTCCCGATTTGTTGTGAGCGAGCACATGGAAGAAAGAGAGAGTCTCCCTCTTTCTCTCTCAAGTGATGGGAGAAATTTCCATTACGCCTCCCTCTCTCTCCTCGTTGCACCATTCTTCTTCTTCCTCTCTTATTCATCCTCTTATTTGTCCTCTTCTTCTTCACCTCCCTCTTCTTCCCCCATCTCCTCCTTCTTCTTGATAACATGTAATTTATACTTGAGATTACATGATTATTTATGTATTTTTTGGCATAATTTGTATCACTCCTATGCATATTATCATACCTTGAGTGCATATTCATCATTCTATGCAATTTATACTAATAATCCCAAAATACATTATTTTAAGGGTTAATCATGCGTAAATAAAGAATTGAATTTTAAATAGATTATATTTATTAATATTTGAGATTTTTTATTAGAAATTCCAAATAGTAAGAGAATAATATTTTTAATACACTCTAGAATTATTTAGTTTTATATTTCTCGAGTACTTGAGTGTATTTTTCAGTGTAAAATTTATTCTCCTATTATTTCTTAAATTGAAATCTAGAAAATCATAAATTATTTAATTTCTGAACAAACAAAAAAATTTGGATTTAAAAAGAGCTGTATTTCAAAAGTTATAAATTTTCTAATTTATCTGCACGAGACTTATGAATGACTTAGGGTACATTCAACTATCAAACCCTAATTGGTCATTCAAGTTAGTACTAATGCGTGTAGGAAATCATCGAAAACTCCTTCTATGATATTTCCATTACATTGGCCAAGGATTCATCGCATCTCATTCCTTGAGTCAATCTCCTCAAATGTCGAGGGCGATGATCTCATCTTGATCACATAATCATCTTCATGGGCCTCATGTCGTATCTAATATACAAAATTTTAAATATCTCATGACTAGGGATTTTTAGGTCATAATCTAAATACGATCATCCATCCACAAGATGTCTTTGGTATCTCAAGTCAAAAGAAAACATATACAACCATGACATGAATCAACCTGATTGATAGTTAGGTATAATTATCATTCACGGATTTATATGGATCAATTAAGTGAACTCTTTGTTCAAAGAGCACCCACTATCTATCCTTAGTCTCTCCACACCGATGGCTATAGGATCAGTCATACTCATCATATGAGTCGGACCAGATAGTGTTATTCTTTCTAGATAATTCGATGTCCCTCTTGAATATCCCTCGAATAGGAATATTTATAACATTTGTTTAAAGACTAGTGATCATTATATTATATATCATCATAATTCACTTAGTCATTACATATGCTCATGGAATTCATTACAAACATCACACATGAATGACAATGAATAAATTTTATTTCATTAAACATAAACCAGATACATGGAAGTGTGATTGGCTTATAAGCCACGTAATATCTATCAGCTCTGTTGTCAGAGTTATCATTGATAAGATTTATCATTGATAAGATTGGCTTATAAGCCACGTAAACCAGATTCATCATTGATAAGATTTATCAATGATGAACCCCTTCACTACCTTGTCATGAATGAAGTGGAAATTGATCAATTTGCATGTGCATGATCATGAAGGTAATGACATGGTTATCATAGTACATACACATGAGTATTACATGGCCTTAGAAAAAGTAATTTAAGCCACACATCTTGTATCAATGATAACATGCAATCTTAACATGTAATTACATGAATATTAATGCAAATTAAGACATAATACATTCCATTTTTATGCATGGAATGTTATCATACTTTGAGTGCAAATCTATCATTTCACCCAAATTAAAGTTATAATCTCAAAATGCACTATTTTAAGGACAATTACATATTTTTAAGAATATATTTTTAAAGTATATTATTCCCATTTCTATTTGAGATTATAATTGTGTTTAATGCTAAATAATGAGAGAAAATATTTTTATATACTCATTTATTTTTTGAAGTTTTAACTTCTAAGAGAAATGAGTGTATTTTTTTAAGGAGTTCGCTATCGGGGCAACCAGGTTGCTCCGAAGGAATCTTGGGCAACCAAAGGAATCTTGGGCAACCAAAACGGGGAAAATTTTTTTCCCCCCTAGGCATTCAATTAAATGGGGGAACCCGGTTTTTTCCCCTACCTCTCTCTCTCTCTCTCTCTCTCTCTCTCTCTCTCTCTTCCATCGCCCAGCCCGACCGACGCCTCTATATCGCGCCACCGGCTCCCTGCCGCCTCCCGCTGCCATGGCCAGCTCTCTCTCTCTCTCTCTCTCTCTCTCTCTCTCTCTCTCTGTCTCTCTCTTCCATTCCCGTCGGCTCGGAAAAATCCTTTGTGGACTCTGCTACGAGGGCAAAATCCGGCTCGGCTCGGCTCGGCAAAAATGCAAGAAAGGAGAGGAGAGGTGAATATCTTGTTCACATATCTTGATGCACGAAATCGGTGAATTCAGCTCTTCAATGCACGAATTTGTTCTGCATATCTTGATCGCTTGTGTAATTTTTTAAATATGTGCAAAAGGAGCTATGATTATTGAAATTGATTTTCGGAAATGGCAGTTGGATCTGGACGTTATGAACCCCTTTTGTTATCAGGAAAGATTTCCTAAACCCATATAGCTAGGGGTTTAGGAAATCTGTGATCTAGTACGAGATGAAAAATCTCTTGTTGTAAACACGAATTCATGTTTGAATGAGATATGAAGTATTGAAATGATTTTATGAAAATTCTCCCCTCCTCTGATGTCATTCTGTGCGCTTCAATAGATAATAATCCACGATGTTTTCTCATTTCCGTTATGGCTAAATTTCTTGAAGAACTCAACATTGTGTCAAATTTTATTGATCTGGAGATGCTGATGATCTATCTCAGATAGTGCTCTTAGAATGGAATGGAGGAGAACTGCACATGCATTGTAATCGGAAACCAATAAATTTCATGAACAGTAAAAGCAAGTGCAAGTGCACTGTGATTGTCATATTCACCATTGGTAGGGGCAGAAACACAATAAATTTTCAAGTATGCATTGGTGCTCATTGATGATTTCGTTATTTACGATAATACACATGAGGAGCACACAGAGGAGCAATTGGATTAGATTTCTCTAATCCATATGGAGCATCATTGGATATCTGATAACATGCATTTACAACTTAAATTCTTATCTTATTTCACTCATATTCATGCTTATTTTATGTAATTATGATGTATGTTATCTTAATTTTATGAATTTTCTCCATTGTTATGCCATTCTACTAAAGTTCATATTTATGCATAAATTAGGGTTAATTGTGCTTTCTTAATGACTAATCTTTTTTCAAGGTTAAATTAATAAGAATTAAGTATTTTACTTAATTTTCTTTGACTTTAGTAGATGATTAGAAGATTTAATTTCAAGAAGAGAATGTTGAATGATATAAAATAGACTTCTTAAGAAATTATCTATGTTTATTTGAAATTCATCTTATATGATTCTTTTAATTTGTATTTTTAGATGGCATAATATTAAAGATGAAGGAATTTGTGATCCAATGGAAAAAATTTGAGTTAAAAAGAAGTTATATAAATGAATTTATGAATTTCTTAATTTTATAGTATTTTTTGGATTTTATTTTGATTTTTAAGGATTTATTTAATTGTGCCGGACCCACGGAGGTGACGTGGCGCGATGCGCACACATGGCGGGGCCATGCCAGCCCACATGGATGCCTACGTGGTCCCTACGTGGTGTGAACAGTGATATCGGACGTACGGGATTAAAATCGTGCAATCGGACGGTCGGCATTAAATCGCGCAATTGGACGGCTGAAATCACACGGAGTGGAATCCGCGTCATGGGCCACGATCACACTGATTATGCGCGATCTGATGGCTGAAATTACACGGAGTGAAATCCGCGTCATGAGCCACCAATTTCGCGCGATCCGACGGCTGAAATCACACGGAGTGAAATCCGCGCCGTGGGCCACAATCCACCAATTTCGTACAAACTTCTCTATAAACAGATGTTCTACCCTTTGTAAACTTAACTTTTGATCGATTCGTGAAGAAATTAAGTGAATTTCGAGGAAGGTCTTAAGTTCTCGTGATCCTCTGCTTCCAAGAGTGTAGAGACGCAGCCATTGAAGCATGATAATCACGATTTAATCTCTTGATTTCATCAAATTTTCCCCTTGAATTCCAAACGTCCACGAGGAAGAATCTGAGTAAATTCGCTTCAATCCACGAGAATTGAGGCCTCATTCTTATGGCAATCGGGTTAGTAGTGAGATTCGATCGATTATCAAGAGGTAATTTGAGTTTTTATTAGGTTTAGATCTTTAATTTTGCAAATTAGTTCATAATGTTCTTCATTTTCCCCAATTTTCAGTCCAAAAAATTGCTGATTTTGAAAATATGATATCACTTCGATTATAATTCCAAATCACTTGATTTTGGTTTTTTTGGATTCCTATTTTCATCAGCTTTCCGTGGATAGAAAATTCATTGAATTCCAAGTTCATTTGACCCTCCAATTTGATGTTTGATCGAGGACTGTTTATCTTTTTTCAGAAGTCAAATATTGACTTTCGGGGTCAATTACGTTCAATTTATAAATCAGAATTCGATCATTTTGGTCTTTTTAGATTCCTCTGGTTTTGAGCTTTCCATTAACATATAAATTGCAAGATTTGGATTCCATTTGACTGGTCAATTTGAAGATTTCCTTTGAGGTGTTCATTTTGGGGATTTTCTGATATTTGATTTTCAATAATTCATAGTAAATCCAATTCTTATCCAAAAATCACGAATTATATACCAATAAATTCCATTTTCTCTCTAGTCTCTAAATATATAATTTTCGTAATCTTCTGACAGTGTTTGATTCTCTGATTTTACAGATTACCTATTGTTGGTCAAAGTCAATACTTTGACTTTGACTTTTGACTTTTCTCTATCAATCCGAGAATTGAATTCTTAAAACTTATTATTTAGTCTATTTATATCATTTCTATTCATTATATCTTATTTTCACTTCTTTAAAACCCCTTTTAAACCTAAGTTTGACCAAGTCAACTCTGCGATTAAAGTCTACCCTGCTCTCTATGGATCGACCCGATACTTACACATTACTTAGTTTTATATCTTATCTTTGTGAGTTCGGTTTTATAAATTTTGTTTGATCATCGTTTTTGTGATTTAATGACGCATAAAAACGCACCGTCAATATCCCAATTCTTGATACAAAAGTAGTTGGAATAGTCGGGACATTGGATATCTTCAATGGGTGTATCTGTTGATGAAGGTGGGTCAAGAGTGGCCCACACTCTAGAACACATGCTTGCTATGAGGTTTCCTCGATCTGACCAGATGTTATTCATGGTTCATATCATGCTATGCTACCTGTTTCCTAAAGAGGAGCGTCTTCAAGTGGAACGTTGAGTTCTTCATGTTAGATCTAATCTCATTAAGTGGACATAGTTATGTATTATTGTGGATTATCTATCATTATAATCCCATTAAGTGATTCAATTATGTTTAATCTGAGGATTATGACATTCATTTATGTGTGTGGAGGTTAATTATGTGTAGAGGCAGTAAATCAGTCATTAGTCATTAATGGGATGTCTAATGACTGATTAGAGGCTTAAGCTTTCCTCTATTCCTATAAATAGGAGGCCATAGTCCACTTGGATAACCTGATGCTCATAACCCTCAAGAGATAATCCCATTTCCTCTAGAGATCAGGAGGTTACATCAGGGATATTCAAGAAGACTATTCTCCACTTTAGTAATCTACTTTGGATGAAGATTGATCCAGTCAATCCAGGTAGGCGTTTAATTCCGTATTATGAATCTGATTATTCTGATGAATCATGATGCATATTCAAGTTCCAACAATTGGTATCAGAGCCAATCTATGCATCTAGTCATTAGGATGATCAGATGATTTCTATCTTTCATTGAGATTTATATACTATATCTCAATGAAATCTAGAAGAATCATCTATCAGGTCTTCTTGAACTTCATTGGGAATTTAATTTTATATTTCTTCGGAGAATCCAGTTATTATGTTGAACTTTTCATTAAGTTTCACCGGGTATCTTTGATTGACAATTCAATGAAAAGGATATTCTTATTGAATTTTTTATGAAAGATTCACCATAAGGAAAAAAAATTTCTGAAGGAGAGAGAAAAAAAAAGAAGAAAAGTGGCGTTAGCCCCGATTTTATGGAAAAAATTGGGGGGGGGGCGGTTTTTACAATACAAGAAAAACTGGGGCCAATTTCTACTTGGGCAGGCTGGTTTTACAATAATAATAAATTAATAAACCGTGTCGGTTTGTTTAGGGAAAAGAAAAAGAAAGAAAAAAGAAGAAGGAGCCCCGCCCAATCAGGAAAAGAGGGCCGATTTTTGGCCCAATAAGCTAACTAGAGCTGATTTAAGGTCTAATAGGGCCCAATATGGCTCGTTAAAGCCCAATAAAGCAAAATAAGGCCTATTTTCAGTACAATAAGGAGAAAATCGGCCCAATAATGGAAAATTGAGTCAATTTTAACCCTAATAAGATTTAATGGGCTTATTAAAGCCCAATAATGGTAAATTGGGCCTATCTCTTGACCCAATAAGCATTTCTAGGGCCTGTTAAAGGCCAATAATGCTAAATAGGCCCAAATATTTGGCCCAATAAGGTAAATAGGGCTAATTTTAGGCCCAATTAAACCTTAATTCAGAAAATAAGGTTTTTTAAGGCTCTACTTCATTTCCAAAGCCTAAAAAGGGCTAAAAGGCCTTAATATCTTAAGGAAGGCTTGGAAAAAGAAGAGATTTCTCACTTTGCAAAATTATATACATGTCTATGATTCTACACTTCTAGATTTAAGCAACATCCTGCAAAAGTGGGCTCTCTTATTTAGATCTTTTAGTACAAATCTTAGATGGGGTGTGTATGTCTATGTAGGCCTTAGCTGGCCCAAAGGTAGGCGACAGTCGTACGAGATTATACACACTCGTGACAATTATCGTGTGACAATTATTCAGTAATTTGTTCATTGTGAAGGGTAATGCGGTCAAAAGATAGCTTGCCTTTTGACAGGAACTTATTGTCAATGACATTCATCACAAACAAGATGTCGCTAGCAATTGATGTTGTTGTCCAAAGACGATGCATTAATGTGCATTGATGTCTTGGGAAATGTATATTATAAATTTTGCAAATTCAGTTGTGAGCCACTCTTTGTCCTCATGCAATATATTCAGACGAATATGACATTGGACAAGGAACTAGAGTTCCTATTTTGACTTTCATAAATTTTAAGAAATGGAAGAGTGATGTCATGATTGCATTAGCCTATGCCAATGTTGACTCAGCAATGACCGACCCTAAACCCCTAGATAAAGATACTAAGCAATTTCAGGCATGGAATAGTTCAGATAGAGTATGTTTAATGACTCTAAAACGAGTGATTCCAGAAGTTTATCAAGGTAAACTTGAGAACATATCTACCAGATGAATAGAACTACAGCAAAGCTAGGACAATTGAGCACGGATGTAACTGACAGTGTGTTGATGGAATTTGTCCTCAAGTCAATTCCACCAGGATTTGATCATTTCAAATTGACATATAGTATCCAGGAGCATAACTGGAGTCTTGAAGATCTCACTTCGTTATGGGCTCAAGAAGAACTCTAGTTATTTGAAGTCAATTTTGAAAGTGCAAATTTTGCTTCTACCTCCAAATTAAAGAAAAGGAAGCATGAAAAGATCAATCAAATGGGTGCTCTCCAAAAGGACCAGAAAAGGCAAAATCAAGATAAAGCATTGACTTGTTTTCATTGCCGAAAACCTGGTCATTTCAAGAAGGACAGTACAAAATATTATGCTTTGAGAGAAAAGAAAGGATTGTGGTGGCGTACGACCCCCGTCGCCACCAAGGCATGACACTACGGCGCCGGAGGAGCCGACACCTGCGCGCGTCCAGCCCCCTCAACAGGCGAAGACGAAGGATGCCGAGTTTCACTACACCAAGTGAGGACCTCATCTCGCCACGACACATTTCACAGGGCTCGTGCGCACGTGGAGTTATCTTTTCTGTCTTTTCTTTCATTATGAATTTTATTACCCGCATGTGTTTAAGCGGGCCTTTGCATATCTTCTTCTCTCCCTTTTAGGCTTTTGGGTGGGTTCTTCCCTTTTCGGGATCCCATTCGTGAAGCCCCTTCTTTTGTGAACCTTTATTTTCTATGACTATATTGGGTTTTGGGTTGTGGGCCTCAAGTGGGCCCTTTCCCCTCTCGGCCCATTATGGGCTCTATAAGAGGGGAAGGGACCCCCCCCCCACAAACCCTAGCCGTCATTTGAAGAAAGAAAGGAGTGAACTCCCTCTCAAGTGGCTGCTCAAGGAAGATCAGAGAAGAAGACCAACCGCTGCCTTCGCCGCCGACGCCGCCGCTGCCGCCGCACGCCGTTGTGCCGCCACCGCGCCCGCCGCCGCCGCTGCCGCCGCACGCCGTTGTGCCGCGCCGCGCCGCCGCCGAGATTGCCGCCTCTTCTTGCTTCCATCACGCATTATCTCGGAGGTTCACCGGCCGCGGCCGCCGCTGTCGTGCACGTTTGCTGCGCCTCCACAACCCATCCTCCTCCACCTCCAACATACTGCCCCCCACCTCCTCTCTGCCATCCACGATTCACGCCCCCCCTCCCTTAATTTCTAGTTCCCGATCCGCCTCCTTCCCTCCTCTCCCGGTTTCCTCCCCCACAGTCCCGAACTCCCAATTTCCCCTCCTTCCCCACATCCCGCTTCCCCCAAACCTCCCGTTCACTGCCAGATCTAGCGCCGGCGTCCTGTCCGAAACCCCGATTTCCCGCAATCTTCCCTTTAATCGCCGTCATTTCTCTCTCCTCCGACCCTCCACTTCATCACACATCTTTCCCCTCCCGAAACGACCCTCTGCCCCCCTGTCTTCTTCGACCAATTTCCCGTAATCACCCCTCCCCGCCGATATACTCCCGCCTATTCCCGAACTACCGCCCTGAATCTCCCTTCCCATTTTCCCGAAACCCTCGAATCGTCCCCAACTACCATTTCAACCCCCACGGGATCCCCTACGACTAGCCTATCGTCGCACTTCTGCGTCGATCGCCAACCACGCCGCTATCTTCACCATCGCCCCCCTTTTTGGAATTATTCGGTTCACTCGTTCGCCACAACCGAACGCCCACCATCCCCGTCATCACTCCACGATTCCACCTCTACCGAGCTGTCGCCAAAATTTCCCACCTCCCCGCGACTTACCTGCCTCCCTTCGCATCACCTGTTCGCAAACGTCCTATCGCACAACACGAAATTCTGACCCAAATTGTTGATTGGGAATACGCTGGTTCCTTCATCGTGTGTGCCTACATTTCTTGATGTGACATCTGATGACGTGTCGCCTGAATTCCTTCACGGAATTTAATCTAGGGTTACTCACGTCATATCCCATCCATCTTCACCTTGGTTCCTCCCGACCGAATGCCTACTTCGGCCTCCCTCTCTCGACCGTGTGTTTTCTTCTTCCTCCCTCTCTCGATTCTAGTTACGCCCCAGGTTGCAACAGATCAGACTGCACTCCGACGTTGGCCGTTGTCCATTTACCCGTTCAGCATTCCGGTCAAGGGTTACCGCTAGCATCTCGTGACAACACTCGACTCACATCAGCCGTCCATCGTGCCACGTACGTACGACCGACCCCATCGCCACGACCTCGCTGCCCTAGCTTGGCTTACCACTGCTGATCGACCGTGCTGCGCACGGGAGGCCTCCATCGTCACGACCGACCGGGCTTGCGCCCCGCAGGTTAGGCACCCATCCCCTCTTTATTTTTACATTGAAGTCTATATTTCCTTCAGTATTTCCCGCGCTGTCTCCGCCGCCATCGGGATTTAGATAGGCCGAGAGATTAGACAAATTGATAGGATTCCAATCGCGGTCCCACCCGTCGGGTTGATTGTCGAGCTCCCCTCGACGATTCATGGCCCAACGCCCGTGAGGACGTGGATCGGAAGGACTCCCGGACCGACGCTACGCGGCGCACCTCAGGATCTTCGGCAACGACGTCCACGACGGTACTCTGCTTGACTGCTTTAGTAGATCACTTTCTCGTTGTGGTACTCCCTAGGATCTCCCTGTCCTAGCTTCATACCGTGTAGTACGATGTGTGAACGGTGTTGTACGCCGGTCCGGCATCAGATTGCCTCCATTGTCGGAAGCCAATAAGTGAGGAGAAATATGTCTTCACAAGCATCGACACTTCAGTTAGAGTAGAAAGGTTCGAAACATTTAGATTGCTTCTAGACATTGGTCATTTTGTCTATCTGATAGATACTTTTGTTGCACCAACTTTTAAATGCAATCTAGTATTTGTATCTACTCTAGATAAATTTGGTCATACTTAAACTTTTGGAAATAGAAAAGTTAGTATCAAGTATGAAGACAATATTATGGAAACTGTGTCTTTATTACAGGACAATAACCTATGTTGTTTCTCCATCTAACTTAATTTTATATAGAAGCATGAGAGGCAGCAAACTCAAGTCACTTAGCTCGAATTCCTATTCCTTATGGTACAGAAGACTCGGTCATATTTCACAGAAGTGAATTGATAGCTTAGTCGTAGAAGGAATTCTCCGGCCATTTGATATCCGGGATATTGAGAAGTGTGTTAGTTGCATGAGTGGCAACAACACACGTACTATAGGAAAGGGCTCTTCACGAGCAATGAAGTTATTACAATTAATTCACATGGATAAGTGTGGACCATTTCCTACAGCAATTAGAAATGGGCATCGGTCCTTCATTACATTTACTGATGATTATTTGAGATATGGTTATATTTATCTCATCCGTGATAAATCAGAGTCCTTGGACACATTTAAGATATTTACAGCTGAAGTTCCCAAGGTGGTGGTGGATTCACCTAAGAGGGGGTGAATTAGGTTTATGAGTTATTTTTAGAATTATCAAACTCTGATTAATAGTTTACTACGATTCGTGGATTAATCACTCACTCTTTTCTCTCTCAGTGCTCTGGATATTATTATACTGGTTGGGGGACCTAATGCCCCTTAATCCAGTCCCGAGTACTATGGACTCGGAGCCTCCTCCTCACCAAATGAAACCTAATCCTCTCACCACTCAAGTGTGAAGGACAATGTTTAAATACAAGGTTTTAGATTTGCCCCCTACGGCAAACCTAACACTCACCTTTACCTGTCCTTATGGCACTACCCACTAGGCCTCGACCTCCTCGGCTCCTGGATGTCCTGACTCCCTCAAGCTGACCTCCACGCGATCGCTCGTCCCTTCACGCCTTGTCGTGCCTCTTCTGCTAATGCCACCGACCACCGATAAACTGAGACCTTGTCTTCCGGCTTCACCCGGTCTTCCCGCTCCCCAAGTGTAGACTCCTTCTCGTCTCAACAAATGAGACTCTCTGGTCCTCTGCGTGTGTGTGAATGCAAAATGATGTTTCTGACTGCTGCTTCCTAGAATGTGAGCCTACTGACTAGGGATGACTCTTCTGTCAAATGTTGACTTACTGCTAAAATTGACTTTATCTGTCGATAGTTGACTTTCTAACTTCTGTTGACTCAGGGTTGACTTTTGACCAATAAGGTTTGACTTGACCTGATTAGGGTTGACTTGACCTGATTAGGGTTGACTTGACCTGCTTAGGGTTGACTTGACCTAATTAGGGTTGACTTGACTTGATTAGGGTTGACTTGACTTTCTTAGGGTTGACTTGACCTAATTAGGGTTGACTTGACTTGCTTAGGGTTGACTTGACCTAAGGTTGAGTTCAGAGGTAATAGAGTTGACTTCTGACTTATACTAAATCTGGGTTGACTTTTGTCCTAACAAAGTTGACTCTACCTAATCTCACTAGATAGATTGAACTTAACACTAACTGATTTAACCTGGGCTCAACAAAGAATATAAAGATAATGTTGCAGATATAAGGAGCTTAGTAAATGATTAAAATGAACTAAACTAAGTGTGAAAGATAAGCTTTAATTCAAAAATTGGATATGCGATGAAATGAGATACTCTAATAAGATAGAATACGTACCACTGCTCCTTTTCTATCAGACGTTAAGCAAAACAAATATTTAAGCAGTTAGGATATGCAAATTATTTATATAAGATAAGATGATGACAATCAGTACCTTGCGTTACCTCTGTTGATACTACGTTGTCAGATACGGCAGTTATCAAGTTATGTAATAACAGGATTCCAGGGAAGATTAATGAAAAATTGCAGTAAACAGATAATGATATTCAATTTAATATACCTTTGCTGAATGATTGTTGCTATAATAATAACTTAGTGATGGTACTTCACTGTTACTGAAAAGACTTGAACTTGACGAATATAATTTACCAGAAATTGATTAAAGGGACCGATTTTCAATCGTAATACAATTTATAATAACCAACTGAGAAATAGTCACTGACAGCAGAGACCTGGGTGAAACACAATCTGTATTGTATTTGAGAAACAATTCGCTGAAGGCAGAAATTAGAAAAAAACACAGTATGAATATCTTATGATAAGAAGCTATACTTAAAATTAATTTATTCAAGAGATTTGAGCGGAGAATAAGATATGCAACTGCTTGACAGTGTGGTGAAATCGATTCCCTTAAAACACGTAATGTTAGTAGACTCCAAAAACTAACCAACGAACTAGGTAATTGATTCAGAGGATAAAAGGATTGATATCAGAATTTTAAACAAAGTATGGATAAATGAACGATTAAAAAATTATTCGGATTAACAGACTGAGACCTAAATCAACGCGAGACGAAAAACTGCGAGATTGGATTTTACCTCACGAAGATTTGAAGGAGACAAAAAATAAACAATACCGTTAGAAATGGTTTCTCTTCGTGGTAGTCACTATGAAAGAGGGCCAGAATCAAATGCCAGATGAAACTTGCTCTTCGCACGTTCTTCCGTCTTCACAAAGATCGCAGAAAGGAAGGTGCCAGATGAAGATTGCTCTTCGCACGTTCTTCCGTCTTCACAAAGATCGCAGAGAGGAGAGTGCCAGATGAAGATCGCTCTTCGCACGTTCTTCTGTCTTCACAAAGATCGCAGAGAGGAGAAAATCGCAAATCGCCCAACAGAACTTCATTTTTCTTCTCTATTCTTGATACACTTTTTCAAAACCCTAACTTCCTTATATACTGTCGGGTTAGAGAGAGAGAGGAAAGGAAATAAAAAATGAAAACACCCTCAATATAGTTAGTATATAACGACATAAATATTTAACTCTTAAGTTAGTGACAACAAACTTAAACTAGATGACTAAACGAGATAATGCCTTGCCCCATATCAAATTATATTTTGAACGTTATAATCAGCTTTTGCCTAAAATCAAACACAGATATTAGCCTTACTAAATGTATAATTAGACATACGAAAGAATTAAATTTAATATCATCTAGAATTAAATTACATCATCCAATCGATCAGTGGCAATTCAAGATTAGTATTAATGTCAAAACTATCTCTCTCACAAAAGCAGAGGTAAAAAATCAACTCATCAAGAAGATCAAGGGTGTGAGATCAGATCGTGGTGGAGAGTGGTATGGAAGGAATGATGCATCTGGTGAGAAATGTCCAGGAAATTTTGCTTGATATCTCGAGCAATCAGGAATTGTTCCTCAGTATACTATGTCAGTCACTTCATGTATGAATGGCATTGCTGAACGACGGAATCGGACACTTCAAGATATGGTGAGAAGTATGATGGCTGAATCATCGCTTCACATTAGGTTATGAGGTGAGGCCTTAAAAACAGCTATATACTTATTGAAAAGAGTTCCAACCAAAGCAACTATAAAGACATCATATGAACTATGGATGGGTTGAAACCCAGTTTGAAGCATCTTCATGTCTGAGGATGTCCATCTCAAGTATGACCATATGTTCCTAAAGGATAGAACACTGAACTTCAGAACAATTAGTTTCTATTTTGTTGGATATTCAAAAAAATCTTGGGGTTTCAAGTTTTACGATCCGAGCACTAGAGGTATCTTTGAAACTGGAAATGCACATTTTTTTAGGATATTGAATTTGATGGGGGAAATAAAGTTGGAGACACTGACTTTCAGGAAGAACGCGATGATAGTGTTAATATAGAAGGTAATCAAATTCTTTCATGTGTTCAAGCAAATGTTTCGCGTCTCTCAGCTCCCTATAGTCAAATTGTATATCCTCAAGAAGAAGCGCCATTAAAGGAATCCACAGTTCAAGAGGAAACTCATATTTCAAATAATTTGAGTATATATCTTCAAGAACATGAGGTTGATCTGGAGATAAAGGAAAATGATCCTATTAATTTACAGCAAGCCTTGCAGAGCTTTAATGCTCACTAGTGGATTGATGGTATGAATGAAATCCATGCATGACAATGATGTTTGGGATCTTGTTTAGTTACCTGAAGGATTGAAACCTATTGGTTGTAAATGGATCTTTAAAACTAAGAGGGACCCAAAAGGTAATAAAGAAAGATATCAGGCACGTCTTGTTGCAAAGGGTTTCACTCAATGTGAAGGCATCGATTATAATGAAACCTTTTCTCCAGTATCATTGAAGGATTCATTCAGAATCATAATGGCACTTGTAACTCATTTTGATCTCAAGTCGCATCAAATGGGTGTAAAGACTGCATTTCTAAATGGAGAAATTGATGAAACCATCTATATGGAACAACCTAAAAAATTTTGTGACAAGAGATCCGAAGTCCATGGTCTGAAAATTAAAGAAATCTCTTTATGGACTGAAGCAATCTCCTCGCTTGTGGTATCACAAATTTCATAAAAATCATCAGTTCGTTCGGTTTTGTGATGAATCCTGCTGATGAATGCATTTATCTTAAGTTTAGTGGGAGTAAGTATATTTTTCTAGTATTATATGTAGATGACATGTTACTTGCCACTAATGATCTAAACTTATTACGTGATACCAAGAAGTTTATGTCAAACAACTTTGAGATGAAGAACCTTGGTAATGCCTCTTATGTTTTAGGCATTCAGATTTACCGAGATCATTCTAAAGATATCTTAGGGTTATTGATGAGATGAGACCGCGAGGTCGTCGATTTCACACGGTCTCGTGTCAAAAATAAAGCCTAATTTACCAATTTGGGAATTAAGAGTGATTTGAAGGGTATAATGGTAAATAAGGGTCGAATCCACAGGGAATTTAGGTATTTTCGAGATATCTTTTGAAACTTGGTCAAATTGGATGATGAATTGAGGTGAGAAATTAGGGAAAATGGTGTTTTTAGAAAGAAGACTTCAAATCGATTCCACGGAATCAAGAATCATCGAATTTGGACTTGATTTCGTGGAGAAATCGAAATTTGAAGTGGAGAGAAATTTTCGGACGTTAATATCCTGATTTAGAATGAAAATTTACGAAATTGAAATCTAAAATCTAATCTAAACGAAAATTAAAGATAATAGGAAGATAATCTAGGAAAAACCGCTTCCACTAAACCCATTTAGCGATCGAAACAAGGTGATAAAGCCAATTAATCACCGAAAACGCCAAGAACATCACGACGAGCTTCAAGCTGCGATTTCTCTTTCGATTTTCCACCAAATCTTGATTTCAACCCCTCTGTGGATGCGGAATTGAGAGAGGGAGAGGATGGAATCAAGAGAAACGAGAGGATCGGTGTCTAGACAAGTCAATTTGATTGAAATCCAACTCGAATACATACATCGACGAAGAACAAATCTATTTAAATGAATTTGGGCGTAATCGTCTGATCGTTTCGATCGACGGTTACGATGAAACGTCCACGATGGACCGTTTCGAAAAATATCGTGGCCGTCGGATGTGGATCAACGGTCTGGATGATCTCACGTTGATAGGCGTTATAAAAACGCTTGAATATCGCCCCTTGGATCGCGATCGAACCGCCGAGATGCTTCCGAGGAGATTAAATCTCGTCTGTTATAACGCTTCTAATTAGACACGTGCTCTTGATCGTGATCGGTGGTCCACGTAGCATGTGATCGATGTGTCTGATGCCGCCACGTCGCTTCAATCGTAGCCGTTATAATCCGTGGAATTAACGCACGTGCGATGATCCCGATCGATGGTCCTAAGCACATCCGATCAACGGTGCAATATTCCGCTCTCTTCTGATCCGACGTTCCGCGTCGCGCCACGTCACCTGCAAGGTAAGTATAGCGTGTGGATTAGTCCCACACGGTAATAATTCTAGAAAACCGTCGGGTTTATAACACCCGACGGTTTAAAGGGTTAATACCCTTCCCATCTAGGGAAGGCTGAAGGCCCATTTTCTTATATATATATAATAATAATAGTATAAATATAAAAACGCGCCACGTAGGCGCGCTGCGCGGGTCCGCGTGACTCTGCCACGTGGCCTTGCATGCCACGTCGCACCCGCGTGGGACCCGCGCGCTTTTTGCCTTTTATTTATTTATATTTATTTTTAAACGTTTTTAAATCGAAAATAAAATCAGAAAATTTAGAAAATCATATCTTTTAAAATACAACTCCAAATTAATCCAAATTTCTTTCATTTGATCTGAAATTTAATTATCTATCATTCTAAAAATTCAAAATATTTAAATAACAAGAGATTTAATTTATATTTCAAAAATATACTCATTTCCTTAAGATTTTAAGTTTAGCAATTTAAATGAATGTTTATAAAAATAATTTCTCTTATTATTTAACTTTAAAAACCATTTATAATCTCAAGTAAATATGGGTTATAAAATCTTTAATCTTTAATTCGTCATAATTAACCCTAAATTAACGCATTTTGAGATTATAACATAAAATTGCATAGAATGATAAAAATGCACTCAAAGTATGATAACATGCACATAAATGTAATGTTTTATGCCTTAAATTGCATTAATAATCATGTTTTATCATGTTAAGATTGCATGTTATCAGCTATCACAAAAGGGTTATATTGAAAAGCTTCTCCAAAGATATAATATGCAGGATTGTAAACCATTAGATACCCCAATTGATAAAGGAGACAAGCTAAGTCTCAGTCAATGTCAAAAGAATGCATTAGAAATTCCAAAGATGGAAAAATTTCTATATGCACAAGTGGTCGTGAGCCTTATGTACATTCAAGTTTTGGTCGATACATGAGTAATCCAAGTATGGCACATTGGAAGGCAAAAAAATGAGTTTTTGAGATACTTAAAGAGGACAAACAATAACATGCTCACGTACAGTTAATCAGAACGACTAGAGATCATTAGGTATTCTGATTTTTCCTGGATGCATTGATAGCAGAAACTCAACTTTAGGCTATATTTATTTGCTAGCTAGAAGAGCTATCTCATGGAAAAGTGCTAGACAAGCACTTATATCATCTTCTACTACGGTAGCAGAATATATAGCATGCTATGAAGCATCAAAACATTGGCAATTGGCTGAAAAAGTTTTGTCACAATTTAAAGGTAGTTCAAGAAGTTGAAAGACCACTTAAGCTTTATTGTGACAATTAGTCAGCCGTTATGTTTTGCCAATTACAATCGAAGCTTGACAAAATCTAAACATATAGATATCAAGTACCTGGTTGTTAAAGAACGAGTTCAGAATGGACAACTATCTATTGAGCACATCAGTACAAACTCCATGTTAGCAAATCCACTTACTAAAGCAGTTCTAGCTTCAGTTTTCCGTGAACATATTGCGTATATGGGTCTAAAATCATATGACGATATGTAATTTTAGTGGGAGTTTGGTGTCTTTCGTGTGCTTATTATGTAACGGACATGTTGCTTAAGTTTACCATTATGAAGTTACTTTCAGTTGATCTCTCTTCAGACTTCAGAGGACTAAGTTGAAAATGTAAATGTATGAATAACGTTTCATGTAATTTTCATGCTACACATCCACACACGATCTATGTCATTCATTCGATCAGTATATGTGATCATTATTTGGGTTTCGTTATGCTCAATGTGACGAAAATCCCCTTGGTTCGTTGATGGTTTGATGATGGACGAGATTAATGAGAATGTTCGCGAATGATAGCATCAAGTTGAGCTCATAAAATGATAATTCACAATATTCAGTTAATATATATCTTGTCCAAGTGGGAGATTGTTAGATCTAATCTCATTAAGTGGACATAGTTATGTATTATTGTGGATTAGCTATCATTATAATCTCATTAAGTGATTCAATTATGTTTAATCTGGGGATTACGACATTCATTTATGTGTGTGGAGGTTAATTATGTGTAGAGGCAGTAAATCAGTCATTAGTCATTAATGGGCTATCTAATGACTGATTAGAGGCTTAAGCTTTCCTCTATTCCTATAAATAGGAGGCCATAGTCCACTTGGATAACCTGATGTTGATAACCCTCAAGAGAGAATCCCATTTCTTCTATAGATCAGGAGGTTACATCAGGGATATTCAAGAAGACTATTCTCCACTTTAGTAATCTACTTTGGATGAAGATTGATGCGGTGAATCCAGATAGGCGTTTAATTCCGTATTATGAATCTGATTATTCTGATGAATCATGATGCATATTCAAGTTCCAACACTTCAAACATGCCATGTCAACTGCACTAGTACTCAACTGTCATGAGATTTCTTATGTGTTCATTCTTGAGGTAAATGCATCCAGAGTAGGTGTCATAGCAGTCCCATGAAACATAGTTGACTATCACCTTCTTCAGCTATACCCCTTGTATGAATACAAGTTGATGCATACTGACCAAAAATGATTCAGTGATTATTCATGGATTATTTCATGAATACAAGTCATAGCATTATTTTATGATTCATGGATTATTCATGAATTATTTCATGAATTCAAGTCATAGCATTATTTTATGATTCATGGATTCCTCATTTACACCGACAATTATAGCATGAAGCATGTCTTCAAGCAAAAATATTTCCATGGCCAATATCATCGACTTCGGAGCTACCCATGAGTTATCCTATACAATGAAGTGATGTAAAATATGGTCATCGGTGCTCTCTCTTGCATTTCGACTTTGGTATCACACACTCTGTTCAGGATGGTCTCTTAAGATACTTGAATATCAGGCCCCATCCCCATCTCCTATCCGCTAGATCTTCCACCAATGTTGTCATTCATTTCATTTTTTCATTTTTCCAAGTTTGGCAGGCATCTAAGGGAGAATTGGAACCTTCGGCCTCCTTTTCCCTCTCATTTGGAAGAAAATAAATGGTGTGCGGCAATGAAGACAATCATACTGTTCCGACTGTCTTCCATGGGTGAACAAATCTTCACCCTCCGGTGTCCATAGACCACCCAATTGACTTTGATGGTTAAAGTCTCCTTCGGCTTCTAGTCAACCTTCCAGCTTTTTCAGCCGCATGAGACATGGCCTTCATTCTCCTATTGCAATTACTTGACTTTTTTTGAAGACAATGGTCACAAAAGGGGAAGTTGTGATATGATCATGATCAAGATATACTAATGGTGAATTTTAAAGAAGGTCCACAAGGTCAACACATGCACTATACAAATGTTGAAGATTTAAGGGCCTCGAAGTGGTGGACAAAAGAATTTGTCAACCACTTCGAGGTCAAATCTTTGTCCTCTCTTGCTCACACAAAGCTTTGTGGTTTAATTCCCTCTTTCCCTTAAAACTCACCTCATCCCTCTATCTCCCCACTTCCTATCCATTCTTAGACTTCTCTCTAGCCTAAGGTTCTCCAAAAATGTACCGAACACCCAAAAACCGAACCGAACCGACACCGGCGGTGACAAAAAAAGTCAAACCGAAGGCTTCGGTTTGGTTTTGGTTTTCGCTTTCGGAGAGAGAGAGGTAGGGAGGGCAGGAGAGAGAGAGGGAGGGAGGCGGGAGAGAGAGAGGGAGGGAGGGGGGAGAGAGAGAGAGGGAGGGAGGAGGGAAGAGAGAGATCGAGGGAGAGCGGGAGAGACGGAGGGAGGGAGGGCGGGCGGGAGAGAGGGAGGGAGGGCGAGCGGGAGAGAGAGATCGAGGGAGGGCGGGAGGGAGAGGGAGGGAGGGAGAGAGGGAGAGAGATAGAGAGAGAGGGAGGGAGGGAGGGCGGAAGGGCGGGAGAGGGAGGGAGGGAGGGAGAGAGACGAGAGGGAGGGCGGGTGAGGGAGAGAGAGGGAGGGCGGGCGGGAGAGAGAGATACTGATGGACACCTGGAAGTTTGTTAAAAACTTTTATTCAAAGACGACTGGAGAATTGGATTGATCTAAGTATTGGCTGCATGTCCATATCTGGTTTCTCCTTATTTTCTTTTTCAAAAACTCTTGGTTAATTATTGTTTCTCTAAGCTTTAGAATTAACCTATACGTTGATCTAAGCATAGGGAGGGAGGGAGTAGAGGCGGGAGAGAGAGATCGAGGGAGGGCGGGAGAGAGAGAGAGAGAGAGAGAGAGAGGGAGGGAGGGAGGGAGCGAGGAAGAGAGTGAGAGATGGAGGGAGGGAGAGAGAAAGATAGAGAGAGATATATAATTTTGCTATTTAAACTTTTGAGAGATCATCATTTAAAACTAAATTGTTTATATTATTTCTTTAAATATTTTAAAAGTTGAAATTTATAAATTTATGATTTTTATTTTTAATTATTGATATATTATATATTTTTTGTTGAGAAGTGTTAATTTATTATCATTTGTTTGTGAAACATATATTTGTATAATTACGTATTATGGAGACATCAAAACTTTATACAATTTATTTTCATTTCAAATGGCAAATCACCGAAAGTATAGG
Source organism: Lemna minuta (assembly GCA_024174645.1). NCBI lineage: Eukaryota > Viridiplantae > Streptophyta > Magnoliopsida > Alismatales > Araceae > Lemna > Lemna minuta. The sequence continues at coordinate 15,211,526 of CM044107.1, read as the reverse complement.
GTTCATCGAACCGATATCAGACAATACCGTCACCGACACCTAACCGAAGTTAGGTATAGGTTTAGGTTTTCACATAAAATCGGTACTAACATCGGAACCGGAGAACCTTACTCTAGCCTGCTACCACTCTATAATCGATGAGTGTAATTCACGGTCTTTGAAAATGCAAGTTACATATCAAAGAAATAAAATCTCAACTCACTAGAATCATGAAAAGAATTCAAGTACGACAATGGCCAATTCAAGTACATCATTGAGACCATTGATCTATTCTGACCAATCGGCAGAGGCAGGTAGACATCAGAGGAGGGGAGGCAGAAGGACAGGGGAGGTGGTGGGGGAGGAGGGGAGGCAGAAGGACGGGGGAGGCGGCGGGGGCGACGGGGGTGGAGAAGGCGACCGAGATGGCGAAGGTGGCGGAGACGCCAGAGGCGATTTAATGAGATCAATTTTCAACGGCTACATCATCGGCCCTCATCATCATCGTCGAGACGGGGTGACCCCTAGACGGAGGGAGGGTCGACAAACCATGGAATACGGAGGGAGGGCTGATGATGATGTCTTTTACCTCGAAGCGTTAAAATGTCTTGAGAAGTTGTTAAATTGTTTTTGAAATCTCCAAGTGCTTATATTTATATATAGGAACCAATGTTGGTTACCAATAGCTCCTTGAATGAAGATGTTGGTTGCGCTAGCAAGGGAGTAGAAGCTAGTCCTGATTTCGAATCAACAATTGCTGATGATTGGCCATCCTTATCTACTGTAGAAATTAAGAGAGTAGCTATTGGATCTTTTTTTGAAACACTCCAAGAAGCACGTGAGAAGTGTACCGAGTACGCCAAGTACCCCCTTGGTCAGAAGAGTTTCAAGAACTTGAAATTCACTAGGTTTCTTTGTTTTCGCGGTGGTCAGGCATCGGTGAAGCAGTCCTCAATACCCACCGAGTTCCAAAGAGAGAAGAGGACAGCGAAATGCCAATGTCCATTTGTCATTAAGCTGCGATTAAATCAAGCCTCGAGCTTCTATGAAGTCTACGAAATGAATGATCAGCACAATCATGATCTTTTTACTGAAGTTGAATTGGCCCAAATGCCACAAAATCGCTTTATTCCGGACAAAGTCAAAATAAAGATGTTGGAGTTAAATGAACTTGGCGTGCTCAACTCGTTCCAAATAAAGACATTGGTAGAGCAAGAGCATTTCAGAGATGTGCCCATTACATGGACACTACGAGACGTCCAGAATTTGTTACAAAAAACTTCCTATAGAGTGCACGAGACTAATGAGTTTGTCAAACTACTGAAAGAGAAGTCTAATGACGGTTGGTCATTCAATTTCCAATTGAATGATGACACCCTTCGCTTGGAGAGAGGTTTATGGATTTCACTTAACGACAAAGACAAGTATTGGCATTTCAATGATGTTTTACAAATCGATGCTACATACAAGATGAACCATTTTGACATGACTCTAGTCCTGTTCACAGTGATCGACAACCATGGTTTAACGGTAATGATTGATGGTTCTTTGATGTCCAACGAACAATTTGAATCCTACTGTTGGGCTCTTCAAGAATTTTCAACTTATACGAATGTTAATCCCATCGTCGTGTTTACAGATGGTGATATAGAATTGGCCCAAGCCATTAAGGACACTTGGCCCACTACATTCCATCTACTTTGTAGATTCCACATTCCTCAGAATATCATGTGCTCTAGCTGGCTCTTTGAGGGCCAGTCTTGATGCAGTCGAATTCCACATTCCACATTGATGATTTTGATGTAGTCGAAGGACGATCACGAGAGAAGTTATCCCAAGCTAGTCTTCTCACCAAGTTTGTCGTAACAACAATGGATCCCCTAATAACTGATGCTCTTCAAACACTCACACAATATGCCCATGGACTTCTCAGAACTGAATCAGGATTGTCGCTTTCATATACCTGTGTCTCAGATCATTCCAACAACCAGGGATATTTTTGAATTAGTCACAAAGACAACCCACACAAATTTCTTGTTGTGAGGATATCCCTTGGCTCGGTTGAGCAAAGTACATGCTCCTGTAGGAAGCAGATCTGGCATGGTATTATATGCAAACACATGTTGTGTTGTTTTCGTCACAATAACATACTTTCAAGCCCTGCATCAATGTTTAATGAGCGATGGAGAAAGGACTTTGAAACTTTGGGTATCCAGTCTGCTGTCATTGATATTGCGTTCGCTACGCAACCCAAATCCTATGTCAGGGGTACCCAAGATCAGCGTCTATCTGAACTAACTTCTCTAACAAGGCCCATATTACACTGTTCAATTGGATCTGAGAGCACATTTCAGCTATACAAGGCTTCTATAATCGTTTTAGGAGAAACTATCGAAAGGATCCTATAGACATCGCAGCATTTTGTGTCTGATTTAGAGGAAGATATTGTTAGAAACCCATCGAAAGCTCGTTGCAAAGGACGGCCCAAAACAGGGCAAAAGCGCTACGCAAGCATGATAGAGACATTGCAAAGTCAAGCGAAGAAGCCGAGGGGTGTCACTTGCTCCACCTGCGGGCAGCAAGGGCATAAGGCCAGAACTTGTAAAACTGCCTTCCCATCGGGCATCGAGGTATGCACAATACATTCCTATCATGGGACCCATTTTGTTTTTTCTCAACTACTTCTCCCATTAAATGATTTTTTGGTTTGTTGCAGATTGCAAGGTGATGCCCTCGTGATTGGAGATCCAGATGATGGCACAGGCACATGCACATGCGGTGGTTTCTTTTATACAGAAGAAAAATTATGTTCAAACCTTATGATATATTTCTTTTATTGATCTATTCATAGAAAAGCAATTGAGAATGTCAGCCAAAACAAGGAATTTATAGACGCTTTAGGTGAGCCCATCGAAAGAGGCCCATGGCATGCCATCTCCCTTGCAGTTTGGTGTCAAAGAGAAACCATCTCTTGCAAATTTCATGTAACAGGGCCAAAGGGGAGCGCCACTCTTAAGATAAAGGCGATTCGATCAGGAGGTAATTATTCTTTGTCTTCTAATTGATTTCAGATGTTGGATTTATTTTCTTCGAATTTTTGAAGTGCACAGTTTCTAATTGATTCAGAACTATTGTTGTGGGAAATATAATCTTACTTAGCTAGCCTAATCCAGTATTTTTCGATCTCCGTAATTTCACCTAATAATACTAACCAGAGACTAGGGTTAATTAACCACTCGAAGAGTTGAGTTTCTTACCGAATATCTCAAATCTGCAAGAAATTTCATATGTTTTTCTATGAAAAATTTCTAACCTCGTATGTTTTTCTATACAAAATTTCATTTTTTTTTCTAACCTCAGCCCTTCAACTTTGTCTGCAAATGGTCCTCTCACACAACTGTTGTTTCACGTAATTTTCTATTTACGACAACTGTTATTCTCTCTCTCTTTGTATTATCTCGGATGTGAAGGGTGTTTACTCCTTTTACATCACCATTATCGATGTTTCTATCTCATCCCTTCTTCTAGTTATTTACGATTCTGCTCTTGAGGGCTATGTATAAACCCATACAACCTTACAGTCCCAACTAAGATTGATTTTCTTCTTATCTTCTTCGCTTGCTTATCCAGTGCCAATCTTTTTTCTTCTTATCACCGTTATGCTCTCATTCATCAATCACTATTCCAACTCTTCACGAGATTTGAGATTTTTTTGCTCTCTTGTTTGATGGCCTTTACACACTCACTCTCACTAAAATGTCTTTCTCTCTCTCTAGATGACGGGTGGCTTCCCTTCCTGCCGCACAACGACTGGGATACCCTAGTCTCTGAGGCTCTTCTACTGGAAACACTAGGACAACAATCTCGACTGATCCTCCTCAACAACATCCCATCATCTGATGCAAAATAACTGGCATTATAGAGTATTTTAGATAGAATAAATGAAATATACAATATTTGATTGACTTCTTTTTTCTCAAAGAACATGTTAGAACGATTCTTCAGATTATGAAGCTGCTTGTTGCAAAACAAGGAGGAAAATATTTAGGAAAATAAATCTTGTTCTGTTGGCAATTACTTTCTTTCATCGACTGTGACTTTTTTCTCTTAACTAACTGCACGTTGACTTTGCGACGGTAGATAGATCGATAGATAGGTAGGTAGATAGATAGCTAGACGTATAGATAGATAGATAGATAGATAGATAGATAGATAGATAGATAGATAGATAGATAGATAGATAGATAGATAGATAGATAGATAGATAGATAGATAGATAGATAGATAAGAAAAGAGAGATGGATAAGCTGATGGATGGGTTGGTAAGTAGATGGATAGATCTAAAATTTCTATTGATAGATTGGTAGACAGAGAGATGAAGAGGCGGATAAGAAGATAGATTAATAGGTCAAAGAAAGATAGATAAAAGAAGATGGATGAATGGATGGATAGATAGAAAAATAGGTGCGTGCATGTGCTTAAACATAAATGTCGAAAGAATGTGTCTCTCTTTCTCTTCTCGCTCTTCTTCTTCGATCGCTCAACATGAATGCCTCCCCTAAAAGAGCTCAAACAGAACAAGATTCTCTCAAGCCAGGAAAGTTTTCCCTCAAGGTGAAGAAGAATTCCCCACAGCCTCAAATGAAGGAGCCAGTCATTATCTACTTGACCTCACTGGAGAGAATTTACGTTGAGCCAGAAGAATTCAAGGCGGTGGTGCAACGTCTCACAGGAAGCTCTTCGGTGGCAAATTCCTTCGTGATGAATTTCTCGTGCCCAAGATTCCTTCAGAATGAAATCTGGCTTATCGTGAAAAATGGAACCGGGCATAACGCCAGATTCCTTCTTGGACTAAATTCCTTCTGGTTTAGTGGAACCGAGCTGTTGCCGCCGCCGCCGAGTGAAGAGAGCTCCTCTGCTGACGGGGTCCCGGAGGAATTTGCCACCGTTGAACCTACACCTTCCACAAGTCTCGTGGAAGTCTAATTCTCTGGTTTTGATGCCAACTGAAGCAGCTTTCAAGCGCCGAAGGGAAGATTCCAAATCTTTTGGAAGAAGGTGGCGAAGGCGGAGGTGGAGGTTGAGGCGGAGGCTGAGGCGGAGGCCATCTCTTCTACTTCCCCGGAGATGGGGGCAGATGTGGGAGCCGAGAGGGGGAGGCCAAGGCCTCGATTTATTTTTCTGTGCCCGCTCCACGAGTGGGTAAAAGGGTCAAACCATCTCCACGAGAGGAAAGGAAGTTCTTTTTTTTTTTGCGTTTGGATGGAATCTGGCTTATATACCGGTTGCCCTAGATTCCTTCGGGGCAACCGGTTGCCCCCGTAGTAGAGTCTATTTTTTAAATAGAAATTTATTCTCTTGTTATTTCAATTTTTATAATGATAGATAATTTAATTTCTGATCCAATAAAACAAATTTGGATTAATTTGGATTAGTATTTTGAAAGTTATGAATTTTCTAATTTTTAGGGATTTTCTTTGATGTTTTTTTGATTTTTTTAAATTTTTCTGAATTTCAAATCGATTTATTTAATTTAAAACGATTTTATAAATCGCGCTGGTGACGTGGCAAAATTTGGAGTGTCCCATCAAATCACGATCATCAATCCAGGCAAGGGGTGATGTGGCAACACGTGGAGCGTCTGATCGAGCAATTAAATCGCGATCCTCGATCATCACTTAAAGGCTAGGTACTGACGAAGCGTTTTATGCGGTCGTTAAAACACACAAACATCACTCAAATAAAATTTATGAATCCAAACTCTCAATAACAAAGATATAAAATCAAGTACAGTGTAAAGATCGGGTCGATCCAAAGAGAACATAGTTGACTTTGATCGCAGAGTAGACTTGGTCAAACTTAGGTTTAATTAGGGTTTTTAAGAAGTGAAAATGATATTTAATTAATGAAAATGATATAAATATACTAAATAAAATTATTTTAAGAATTTAGAAGCTGATTTGACGAAGAAATGTCAAAAGTCAATGTCAAAGCATTGACTTTGACCAATAGTTGATTTTCTATAAAATTAGAGAATAAAAAGGGCTCAGAAGTTTATGAAAATTATATATTCAGAAACTAGAGAAAAAATGGAATTTATTGATATAAAATTTGTGATTTCTCGAGAAGAATTGGATTTATTATGAATTATTGAAAATCAAATATCACAAAAATATCAAAATGAACACTTCAGTGTAAATCTTCAAGTTGACTAACCAAATGATATCCAAATCCTGCAATATAAATAGAAAGCTAACAACCAGAGGATTCCAAAGAGACCAAAATAATTGAATTTCACCTTATATTTTGAAACTAATTGCACCCGCAAGTCAACGCCCAAATTCGGATTGAAAATGAACAGTAGATGATCAAACGTTAAAATGAGGGGTCAAATGATGATGAAATTTTACGATTTTTGCTATCTACGAAAGCTGATGAAACAAGGAATCCGATGAAACTAGAATTAAGTGATTCTAACTTAAGATCAGGGAGAATTCTTTGTTTCAAAACCAGCAAAAATTCGAACCAAATTTGGGCAAAAATGAAGAACAAAACGATATAAATCATGAAATTAACTACGTAAGTCTAATCTAAATACAAATTATCGCAAGATTAACGATTGATTCACACTACTAACCCGATTGACGTGAAGATTTGGCTTCAATTCACGTGGATTGAAGAGTATTTTCTCGGTTTCTTCCTCGGCGTACGTTCGGTGTTCAAAGGGAGAATTTGATCGAATCAAGCAATGAATCACGACAAGTCCTGCATCAATCTGATCACGATTGAGTCTAGAACGTAGGAAAATCATGATGAACTATAGATATGCCTTCAAAATCGCTTAATTGCTTCACGATTAATCAAGAGTTACTTAGAAGAAGAGAATACATCGATTTTTATAAGGAAATTATGCATGAAAAATGCGGACCATTCGATCTAAAGAATATCATATGAATGGCCACAATCACGAGCGTAAGATGAGTCATGATCCCACGAGGCGGGCCCATGATCTCCCCTTTCTTTTGCCCCTCTGATCTTGATCGGAGAGTCCGGATGCCTCCATGTGTCACCCCACGATCGCCGATAGCGTGATTAAATGTTGAGCGTCCGATGTCACTTAAGACATGATTCAAGCACGTGTTGAAATGATTATCCGATGGACCGAGATCCATCCAATTAACGTGCTTGAATTAGTGTGCTTTTGATCCAACGCGTTCCATGCTGCCATGTGTCTTGTATTTAAGAAATTAGACGGGAACATAGTCCCACACGGAGAAAATCAGGGGAAAATGTGAGTATAAGATGTGGAGCTGCGTAACGCCTTTGCATTACTTCCCCAATACTCTTACTTGGGCCCACTAACCTGGTGGATATTATGTGGCCTATAAGCCAATCACACTTCCATGTATCTTATTTATGTTCATTGAAATGAAATTTATTCATTGTCATTCTTGTGTGATGTTTGCAATGAAGTCCATGAGCATGTGCAATGACTAAGTGATTAGGATGAGATCATAATATAGAGATCACTAGTCTTTAAACATATGTTCTAAACATTTCTATTCTTGGGATATTCGAGAAGGACATCGAATTATCCGGAAAGAATAGCACTATCTAATCCATCTCATATGATGAGTATGGATGATCCTATAGCCATCGGTGTGGAGACACTAAGGATAGATAGTGGATGCTTTTTGGAGAAAGAGTTCACTGAATTGATCCATATGAATCCTTGAATGGTATTATACCTAACTGTCAATCATGTTGATTCATGTCATGTTTGTGTATGTGGTCCTTTGACTTGAGACACCAAAGACATCTTGTGGATGGATGATCGTGTTTTGATTATGACTTAGGAATCCCTAGTCACAGGATATCTAAAACGTCAAATATTGGATATGACATGAAGTTCATGAAGATGATTGTGTGGTCAAGATGGGATCATCCACCCTCGGTATTTGAGGAGATCGACTCAAAGGAATGAGATGCGATGAAATCCTTGGCCAAGGTAGTAGAAATATCGAAGAAGGAGTTCTCGATGATTTCTACACGCATCAGTACTAACTTGAGTGACCGATTAGGGTTTGACAGTTGACCATACCCTAAGTCATTCATGAGTCTAATGTGGATGAAGGATTATACATACATGGTAATCAATGACGGGAAGGTTCCATAAGTGAGTTCTTACATACTCCATATCTCTTAGAGTACGTGGTGTAGCTTGGCACCCAACAGGCTGGCAACTTGACCTATCGATTGGGTTAAATCGATCCTTGATTAATTAATCTATATGTGGATGTGGATAATTAATTAAGGTCAACCAATAAGGTGTTATTTGGTCTATAGAGTTATTAACTAGTGCGATATATGGACCTAGAGGGTTACACACCTAAGGTTTATGGATGTTGGTGGATATATACATAATTATGAGGATTTTTATGAAAAAACCTCATTCCAAATGTCTATAAATAGGGGGAGAACGACCACAACTGAAGGTGCCCATGCAAGCCTTGTGGGAATTCTCTCCTTTCTTCTCTTTCTCTCTTGGTGAAGAGCTTTGAAGAGGAGATCCAACGATCCGGAGACCGTGTGGATACCGCTAGAGGCTAGACACTTGAATAGCTTCAAGAACTCCTTCAAGGAAACCTGTAAGTATATTTTCTCATTCATACTAGATGATAGGATCATCTGTTCTTGGTGGCTTGGTATTTTGAATATCCGATTCAATGGTTTTTCCGCTGCATTTGATGTTTTGATCAAAATTTGAAAAGTTATCGACCTCAGATCCCAACATAACCCGTGGGCCCATCACCGCCCGCCCCCTCACACCAGCCACGTGGCGCCACCCAAGCGTCTGCGTGGTCTCGCGTAGTCTTGCCACGTGTTCGCCCCACCTCCGCGCGTGGTTCCCCCTCAGACTGCCATGTGGCCTTGTGTACCATGTTTCATCCACACGGGTCCCACGTGCCACGTCAGCGCCGCGGGTCTTGTGGAGATAAAACCCCCTTTTTGCATTTTTTAAAGGAATTAAACATCAATAAAAATCAAAATAAAATCCAAAAAAATCTAGAAAATTCAGAAATCTATTAGCTCACAAATTTATTTCTTTTTAATATTATGCCATCTAAAATAAAGTAAAAGAATAAGACTATAAGGTTAATTAAAAATAAATTTAAGTGATTCTTCTAATTCTTCTAATCGTCTACTAAAGTCAAAGTAAATCAGGGAAAGCATTTATTTAACCTTGCAGAAGATTAATCATCAATAAAGCACATAATTAACCCTAATTTATGCATTAATATGGACTTTAGTGAAATGGCATATCAATGGAGAAAATTCATAAAACCAGGATAACATGCATCATAATCACATAAAATAAGCATGAATATGAGTTAAATAAGATAAGAATTTAAGTTAAATATGCATGTTATCAGGTACGTGGCGCATTATTACTCGTCGGTGAATCGTTTTATAATGATTTAATCACATTCATTCATCAAAAGAGTTATAACGGCTGAGATTAAAACCGATGAAAACACATCCGGAGCATTAGATCAAGATCAAACGGATGGCATTTCATGCGTTTCTTCTTCATGCGCGACGTAGTGAAATCTCAGTAGTCCATCTGTGATCCAACGGCCACGACATAACCGTAACGATTTGCATTGATGCATTTTTATCGAGCCGTTGATCGAAGATCAAACGCATCATCTGACGGTTATGCCCAAATTCACTATAAATTGAGATATTCTTTGATATTTTAATGTATTCTTGGATGATTTCGAGTAATCAAACCATCTCGACACCACTATCCTTGAATCTCTTGCTTCCAATCGCTTCTAGACTTATTTTTGCATCGACGGAGTGGTTGGAAGTGAGATTTCGTCGATTGAATAGGGAAAATTCGCCTCTTGAACATCGAAGATCGTTTTCGAAATTGCGGAATGAAAAGTCTTGAATTCGGCGATTAATTAGATCATTTTGATCGCTATCTCGGGGTTAAATTATGTGTTTTCCTCCTAATCTTTCTTCATGTATCATTATATTTTAATCTATAATCATAGATTTAGATAATTTTTCGCATTTAGAAATTTCTCTCTAATTCGCTCATCGATTTCTCTGCAAATCTTGATCCAAATCAAGTGATTTTTGATTCCGTGGATTTGTCTTTGAGTTCTCTATCCAACTCTATCAATTTCCCTAATTTCTTACCTCAATTCATTGTTTGATTTGATTAGATTTCAAATATCTCTCAAAAATCCCTTATTTCTTCGTGGATTCGACCCTTATTCACCACTATACCCCTCAATTCGTGTTTTAATCTTAAAATGGGTGAGTTTGGTATTATTTTTGACACGAATCAGTGTGCAATTAACGACCGCATAGATTCATTCTGTAAATCAACCATGATGCAATGCTCAACTTCTACTCTAAAAAAATTCACCTATTGTTTCTAGGTTTTCAAGTGACTAGATTGTTGCCAACCTATGTCCAATACCCCATTTGCAATTCGTACACAACATATATTGTGGCCAAATAAGCTTCAACTTGAAGAAGACAATGTTGCTTGTAGATAAGACCTTTTCTTGGGGCTCTCTTGATGTTTGGCAATAATTTTAATGCGACTCCACCCCCCCCCCCCCCAAAAAATACCTTGCGAGGTTCCTCCATATATTGTGTAAGAACACTAATTGCATAAACAATGTCAAAGGCAAGTGATAGTTAAATTTATCCACTTTCCAAGAAAACGTCAATATCATTTGGCATATAATTACACACAATATAAGCATCCAACTTTATTATCATTAGTGCATTGATAGGCACAATTCATTTATTTATGACACATTTTATCATAGTTGAGTAAATTTTCATCATTTCTTGCCAATTATCCTAAAATCTCATAATGATTTATTTTAAGGCTAATTTTTCATAATTCATAAGTTTGAATTTTAAATATTAAACTTCTTTTGGTTTTATCCTCATTTTATTTGATATTCTTAATTTATAAGATTTCTATGAAAATAAGAAGAGAAAATATTTTAATAAACCTAGAAAATTACCTAGTTTTGATTTTCTAAGTGAATTTTAGAGTTAAATATTTTACTCTATTTTTATTTTATTAAATTAAATTTAATGGAATGATAAATTGTATATTTTTTGATTCCATGAAGATAAATTTTTTAAAAAGGAGCTATAATTTTGAAAGATATGAATTTTCTTATTTCTTTTAGAGATTTTTTTAGAATTTTCTTACTTTCTATTGAAAAGCAAATGACATGATGGATCCAAACATGACAAAGAAGCAAATGAGATTTGATGCTTTATAGGATCTCAAAATTTTGATCAAAATATCAAACACATTGGAATAGATTGAATTGAACATTCAAAACACCGAGACGCTAAGAACCTATGATCCTATCATAGATTAAAGTCCATACTTATAGGGTTCATTGATGGAGCTCTCAATATTGTTTAAGTTTGTGACCTCTAGCACTATCCACGCAATCGCCAAATGGTTGAATCTCCTCTTCAATACTCTTCACCAAGAGTGTTAGAGAAGAAAGGGGAGAGCTTCCCACGAAGTTTATACATACATTGCCTATGGCCACAAGATCAACCATACTCATCATAGGATTATGATGAGACAATGTTGTTATTTCTAGATAATTCAATGTCTCGCTTAAATGTCCCTTGAACTTGAATATTTAGAGCGTATGTTTAAATATTAGTGATCTATGTATTATTATCACAACATAGTTCACTTGATCATTGAATCTGCTCATGGAATTCATTATAAACATCACACAAGAATAACAATGACCTGATTTTTTTTCAATAAATATAAATGAGATACGTGGATGTGTGATTGGCTTATAGGATACATAATATCCATCCTATGCAACTAAAGTGCTTACTGTATTGGTCACTTTAGACACGTCTTAAAATTTATTTTAAAACTTTTGCTATTTGATTGATTCATTATTTTTGGAAGTCAAATAATGTGAATAACATTCAAGCATAGTTAATGAAAAATATATTTATTGTCTCTCAAAAGGTGAATGTGATGTGTAATTAACATAGATATATTCTCCTATAAGTGAGTTAGAGTCAAATGAACACCATAGCCATTATGCAACCTTATGTTTGGGTTCTTTGTCATTGGTAGGCAATGAATCAAACTTATGGAATTGGAATTATAAATTTTCTAAAATACTTTTCATTGACACTATTTGTATTGCTAATAATATCAAAATTTGCCATCTCACTCATTTACTTCGCACTTTGAACGTAGATTTTCTTTTTATACATAATCTATTTAATTGTCTTGATAACCCAGACCAAGAAATGGCTCTTCACACTTTCCATGATGATCATGATTTCAAACTCACACGTTCGATGCGTTAGTTCACATATTTAAAAAAATTAATTATGATTAAAACCTTAAAATCCAAATTTCTTTATGGATTTTTTGTATTGTGTTTTGATGAATGTAATTTGATGACTTAATGTTTCTTATATTATGTTTTTGAATAAATGATCTTGTTTATCATTATTGGGACAATCATGTGAGAAAGGGACATTTCTGTAGTTGCAGGGTAGAGGGTGAGAGGAGTCATGCATTCAAGCTGCATGAGGTAACTTAATATTCAGTGTGAATTGAGTGTCATTTGAACAATTATATTTTATCCTTAATTTAAATATCTAAAAAAGAGGATAATGCATTTTTCATTTGTTCTCTTTTGTTATTAGAGTTTTGTATCAATATAAAATATCTCTATATTTCATATTCTACTAGTTATATGCACACAAGCACAGACATATAAATACACAATAATATTTCTTGATCAAAGCAAAAATTTTCTATATATTTAAACTTTTATTATGTTCTAGCAGTGCCATATTATTTTTATTCTATATTATTATTTTTATTATATTTTACACATTTCTCATTTGGTTTTGTTATTATTATTACTATTAGTATTATCATTATTGTTATATTCTTTCATCCATCTCCAACTTTTACTAAAAGTTTTGTTTGAGGCGTGGGTTATCTTCACCAAATCATGCTCTCTCACTCTTCTATTCCTTGCTAATCGAGATCCTTTGGAAATTTTTATTGGAAAAACATTTTGATAGAATTTTTCAGTAATAAATCATATCAAACACCTTGAAAGCTTAAAACTATTGGTGCCATTGACGCATTCTCGGAATCATTCGTGAATCCTCGAAACCATCTTCAACCTTTACTATTGCACATTGATCATCGGTCAGCATTTTGAGCTTTACTTAGTATAGTAAATGAATTTTTGTGACCCGAACCGCAGCGCTCATCGAAGTGTATGCCGGCGCTAAATGAGGAAGCCTATTCCCCTTTAGACGGTGTATCAAAAGAATTAAATACTTGAAATAATTATAAATCTTTTTTATTTTTTATTTATTATTAATATTATTCTTCTTTTATTATATATATATATATATTTTGTTTTATTTTATTTATTATTATTTTATCAATGTGGAAGGAAACATTGGAATTTCCAAAAAAGATGTCATGTTTATTCCCTTGGAGAGTTGGCGCCCATGAGATCCCTCTTTGGGCCCAAATCTAGTGGATTCTTCCGGGTCCGTAACGGGTCCAAACCAGTTATCAGAATATTTCGAGGGGAAGAGTTGGGGCTAGGGTTTCGACCCATATATAAATACGCTAGCCAACTCACCGCCGCGAAACCCTCCGACTGCGAGCTCTTGGAGATTGCTCTCTCTTCAGGTATGCACTAATACCTATATTCATCTTACAGCCAGAGTTCAGTTCCATCCTCTCCATCGAACCCCATCTCCTTGTTCGTCGATAGATTTTTTGGGCTACCCCTGTTAGCCATCCAGTCGCGCAGTTTATACATTGGTGATTACTAGTTGCGCCTTATTTTCAGAAGGAGCGAGAAAGAGAATTCCTGGAGTCTCAATCTTGAATATATCGTCGCAGACATGAGGTAGGAATTGATTTTCATGTATATTAATTCTGGTCGATCTGGTATTTTTGTGTCGCTCTATTATGTTCAGCTCCACGAATCAAAATGTCGTAGGATTCGACTTCTTTTTTGAGTTTGCGTTATTAATGCTTCGAATATTGCATCTTTAAGATTGCTCAAGAATGAGCGAGATTGTCTCTGTCATTTCAACCCATTCGAGTGTAATAAAACTTCAAATTTCGACTCAAGCTGACCTAACAATTTACTGAGTTGTCCATGATGGGGTTCTGCAGGGATTGTAGTGTTTTAATTTCTAGTACTCTTCAATGATATTTTTGTTTCATATAATTTATTGTTTACTCGCTGAAAATACAATATTTTATCTTGCAGTAAGCTTCAGAGCGATGTTTTGAGGGAAGCCATTTCACAGGTTATGACCGACTCCAAGGAGAAGAAAAGGAAGTTCACCGAGACTATCGAACTCCAAATTGGTCTCAAGAACTATGATCCCCAAAAGGACAAGCGTTTCAGCGGTTCAGTTAAACTCCCTCACATTCCCCGTCCCAAGATGAAGGTTTGCATGCTTGGAGATGCCCAACACGTTGAAGAGGTAGATGTTTTCTTTCACCTATATAATCCTTTCTACAATCAAGTTGTGTAAGATTGAATTAATTCTCAAATCTCATTTCATCTATTCAAATCTATCAAATACAATTTGCTTGAGTTTGAAGTTTTTCTCAATATGGTGTGTCAAATTTTTATCAGGCCGAGAAAATTGGGTTGGACTACATGGATGTTGAGGGGTTGAAAAAGATGAACAAGAACAAAAAGTTGGTGAAGAAGCTGGCGAAGAAGTATCACGCTTTCCTTGCATCTGAGGCTGTCATCAAGCAGATCCCCCGTCTACTTGGCCCTGGTCTGAACAAAGCAGGTGAGTCTAGCAACCTGATGGGTAATTTCTACGATGAGATCGGCGATTTAAAATTATAGTTTTTAAGTGTGATACCTTTATGCGCAGGAAAGTTTCCTACTCTGGTGTCTCATCAGGAGTCCTTGGAGTCGAAGGTGAATGAGACCAAGGCGATGGTGAAGTTCCAGCTGAAGAAGGTGCTGTGCATGGGAGTTGCTGTGGGCAACTTGGGCATGGAGGAGAAGCAGGTCTTCCAGAACGTCCAGCTCTCCGTCAATTTCCTTGTCTCTCTTCTCAAGAAGAACTGGCAGAACGTGCGTGCTCACTCACCTCTACCTTTTCTCTCCTGTCTCCTATTATTTTTCTTCTCTCATCCTGTCACTTTTCCTCTCTCAAATTCGACACATTTTCTTTCCCATATCGTTCTATTTTTACCTCTCTCTGTATATTTCTCTCTCTACGGAAATCTGCCTATTTTACATCTCTCTTTAGCAATCTATCTCAATGCTTCTCTCTCTATGACTCCTTACTTCTCTATGTCTCTCTTTGAATCCACTCTCGCCTTTTCATCTCTTTCTCTAGTTTTCCTCTCATGGAACTATAGCTATTTCTCGCTTTCCATTATCTTTACCTTTCTCTGGCTTCATTCCTCCACCTCCGTTACTACAATCTCTCCCCTCTATTTCTCTCTCTAACCATGAGCTGTTAAAACAGGTGAGGTGCTTGTACCTGAAGAGCACAATGGGGAGGCCAGTTCGCGTCTTCTAAGCTCAAAACCTAATTATTCTGCTCCCGGAGTTTGTCGGTGTTGAAACTTCAAATCCTTGTTTTGTTTAATTTTTTGCTCCAGTTTCAAGTAATTTGACTTTTTCTCGTTGTAGTTGACTTATAAAGGAACATCCTTCCATTTCGATAGATCCCGTCAATTTTCCATGATTTAGGTCACGTGCTTTTTACACATTCGTCTTGCTCCACGCACGAGGAAGTTCAAAACTGATACGAACTGAGATCGATTCCTTTTGCTTTGTGAAATTGCAATTAAACCCTCTTACCGATTGTAAATTGCAGTTTACGCAAACGTTGAATGATATTATGCTCATGCGCATCGTGGGTTAACCCCCGCCGCCCCATAACGTTGACTTTTCACGTAAAGATAAAAGGGCATCTCCCTTCCGTAGGTCCCACTTCCCCTTTTACCGTTTACACCCCCCCCCCTCCTTTTTCCTGTGTCTTTTCGTGTCTAAGGAGTGAAAATAACGGGAATTATTTGAAAAGCAGCGTGAATATATCATTCCATCGAAGACGTACAGCACGCTTGTGCTGGCCGCTGTCATCGAGTGTGTGCTGGCCGCTGTCTTCTACTGAGCAAAGCGGAAACGGCCTGCTTCTATCTTCAGCTCTCTCTCTCTTCCCCCCCCCCTCTCTGCATGCCCGGGGGAAACCCCTGATCCGAGAAATCTACCTTCGCTGTCGGTTTTTGAGTTCTTGCTCTATTTCAGCTGGAAAAGGTGAGCTTTTCTTGGAAATTGAAATGGTCGTTGATTTCTGCTAGTTCTCTATGCCATCGATTCCTTTTTGTTGTAAGTTGCATCGCATTGTTGGATGGATTTTCCTTGACTCTGCTTTTTCTAAACCTTGCAAGTGTATCTGTCTGCTTTGCTTCGCGGAGAATTCTATCAAGGTGTTGGTAAGTTCGAAGATGCGCTTGTCGTTCGTGTCTTTGAATTTTATGTGCCGGTAGAGAGAGAGCACAGAATGAGGGAGAGATCAGAATGAGAGAGAGAGAGAGAGAGAGAGAGCACAGAATGAGGGAGAGAGAGCAGAATGAGAAAGAGAGCACAGAATGGGGAAGAGAGAGAGCAGAATGAGAGAGATATAGAGCGCGGAATGAGGGAGAGAGACCAGAATGAGAGAGATATAAAGCACGGAATGAGGGAGAGAGAGCAGACTGAGAGAGATACAGATCACGGAATGAGAGAGATATAAAGAGCAGAGTGAGAATGAGAGAGAGAGAGAGAGAGAGCAGAATGTGAGAGATAGAGAGCAGAATGAGAAAGCGAGAGAGAGAAGAGGGAGAGAGAGAAAGAGGTTACGAGGGTACTGTGATACTTCTAAGCTTTCTTTTCCAGTTCCCGATGGCCCCCATTCTTTGTTATTCTTTACATTCCTCTATCATCCGAAGTTCCGCGAGACCAAAATTGAACACAGCCAACTATGCCCTTGTAAAAATCTTTACATTTGCGTTAAAGCTTTGATCCTTGTAAAAAGAGGATGGATCTAGGGCATGGGTTGAATGAGTGAACGAGAAAAACCTTAAAATGAATTCATTTATTTCTTATAATTTATGTCTTCTATTTTTCCTTCCATACATGAGTTTGTTCATTTAGTATATCAAAATTCATTTTCTAGGAGTAAATTTTAATTAATTTATTATGTATAATTAAAAGCTTCAATTTTGTGGGAAATTTTTTAGGTTTGCTCGGGGCTTGATGTGGTCCAAAGAATGCGGGGCAACCTTAATCTTGCTACTAATTATCTCTGGATTATTCGACGTCTCAGGTGATCAATATTATTTTTACTATTTAGTTTTTTATGAATATCTGGCGTATTTATTGACTGAGAATGATGAGAAGCTGTCATGTCTTGCGAAAGACTTTAAGCAAAGTAGAGCGTTAAAGTTCAGACTGTGGAAAGGATAGAGCGAAGAGAGAAAGGGAGATAAGAGGGAGGAAAAAAAGCTCTGTCTCCCTCACTTTTATGTTTGCAGGTCTTGTCTTTATTCTTTTTGCCTGCATCCTTCCTTTCTGTGTTCTCCTCCTGAACCCCAACCCTCTTAGTGAGTTTTCTTCTCTTTTAGACCTGAGGGCATGGGTCCATTACCCCTGTCTTGAAGTGCAATATTGTTTTGAAAAGATGGAAAATTCCTATAAATAATGGTAGAAAATTCTCGTGACTTCTGAGAGAGTTAGTCAATTCTGGGAAATCAAGGCTTCTGGCTTATGACAGCTGATGCATCACTCAGCCTCCGTGTGTGGACATGCTGCTGAAGATGCACATCCTGGAGATCTGGGGCTTGCACTGATCCTGGGAACGCTTGAGCTGGCTGGGACACATATGACCATGTAGCCTACCATCCATTCACCATGGGGACCAAAATATCAGGGGGTGAGTTTCTTTTCAATTAATCTGGTCTGTGAACCAGGGTGATAAGTTCACAAGTTGCAGCAAATTCAGTTTCTAGCTGTGACGAAACCATTCCTATGCGTGATTGTTGGCATCACGCCTCATTCCTATTGGTGAAGAAACCAGGCCTGATTCACCTCTCTGTCTCATCTGAATTCCTCATTTTCAGGAGCAGCATAAGGATTGATGATTACACACATTGTTCCACCAAATATTGGCAACAGTTCATAAGTCCAAGGACCCAATTGTGGACTATGTTGTTGGGTATTGACCAATTGTGAATGGGTTTTACATTTATGAGGTCTACCTATAGCTTTTTGCCCATTAAAAAGGTATCTGATGTACATGATCTCCCACCAGCCAAAGGAGCGCTTTTTCATGCTGTTGTGAATCTGTTTCTGGAATGCAAGTTGTTCAAAGTCAAGACATACATGCTAATACTATTTCAAACCCTCTAAAACTCTCAGAGCTTCATCACCCTTTCATTGTGAACTTGCTGCCTATAATAATCTGTCTCTCGACATTTGGGGTGATTTGTTATGCCTTGTCCTTGTTTTGGCGAATTTTTTCTCTTCTGTCTGGTTTGGGGATCATCACACTCTTGGGGATTATCTGATGAAATTGGCTATCGAAATTGATTTGATATGAATCCAATCTGGTGAAGCATTTTGAATTGATTGGATCCCCCTCAATTAGCTAAATAGGATCTCTGCCATTCCTTGATAGGTTTTTCAATTTAATCAGTAAGAAAAAAAATTAACCCAGGGAATTGGATCGCCAGATGATGAATGCAGCTGTCATACAGATATGTCAATGATAGTAAGGAAAGAATTCAATAATATGATCAAAGACGGATACAGAAGAGATTACAAGTCAACACATAGCTTTTAGATGTTGATTCAAAATTCCTCTATGGATTTTGATTTGATGGATGCACATGATGCTAGAGAGAGTTTTCAATATTGAAGGGAATTTAAAGTTGAAAGAAGATATAGGTAATGTAAAGAAGAATCATTCATAATAGGTGAAATAGCCCTCATTAGGCGTGAGCGTGCATTCTATTGGACCCTGTGGACTGTGTGAGAATACTCGAGGCAGTGTGCAATCTTTTGGGTTAAGTTTTTTTAAGAGCCTCGTTTGCCTATCCCTATCTCTAGAGTTTGCTCTCTCCCCCTTGGCAACCTCTTCCTCCCATCTGCTACCCTCAGCCTCACCTCCTAAGTCTTCTTGGTTCTCCCTCCCGTTTGGTATTGTCTCCCATCCTAGACTTCCTGAATTCCCTCTCTCTCGTTTTATTTTTTAACTATTCAGATAGGTACATCGCAAACCAGTTTTGTATCAAATTGAACTTGTTGAAGATGTTGCTTTAACAGGTTACTCCCCACTCATAGAGGCAAATTGAAGATAAACAGAGTATGGTCGTTCTTAGAAGAAAATCACAGAACTCAATGACAGCCATATCTTGGGTTGATACTGAGTGACCTGATAATGAGAGCTGATATTGATGTTAACCATAGTTTGGTGAAGTGTTTCCTATATATATATATATATATTTTTAATAATAGAAAGCTTCTCATACAGTTCCTACATTAGAGATTGACCTTTGTTCTAATATCATTAATCAACACTTCATGAAAAATTATATGTGGAAATTTCACATTCATCCTAAGCCAATAACTATCAGTCTCCTTTATCAATTCATATTTTTCAAAACCTAACTTTTTCTCGTTCCAGGTTCATTTGTGGGGGTTAACATTAACCTCGGTTATCCAGGCCTACCCCAAGCATCAGAAGTAGCATCACTTCTTCAGTCTCGGGGAATCCGCCATGTTCGGCTACTCACCCCTGATCATCAGCTCCTGAGTGCTCTAGCAAATACAGGAATAGAAGTCATGGTCACTGTGCCGAATGATCACCTACTGAGAGTGGGACTCTCTCAAGCTGGAGCCACCGCGTGGCTGATGGAAAATGTTGTTGCATTCTACCCAGCCACTAACATCACTTACATTGCGGTTGGAAGCGAGGTCTTGTCTGAAATACCTAATGCTGCTCCTATACTTTTTCCTGCCATGAGCTTTCTTCAGTCAGCTCTCATCGCTGCAAACTTAAGTCGCCAAGTGAAGATATCCACTCCCCACTCCATTGGTCTGATCCCAAGCTTTTTCCCTCCATCAGCTGCCACTTTCAACTTCACTCGGAACCCTATCATGCTTAGTTTGCTCCAGTTCTTGAAGAACACAGGCTCCTCCTTCATGTTGAATGCCAGCCCTTATAATGGATACATGCATGGGAATGGAATTTTCCCTTTGGGTTTTGCCCTTTTTCGTAAACAATCTCAAGGGAACAACATGGTTGACCCCAACACAAATATTTCCTATGATAACATGTTGGATGTAATGGTTGATGCAGCTTATTACTCCATGAATGCTCTGAATTTCTCAGGTATTCCAGTCATCGTCACGGAAACAGGTTGGCCATGGTTGGCCAACTCATCTGAGCCAGATGCAACAGTGGATAATGCTCTGATCTTCAACAACAACCTCATACGCCATCTTTCAACCCAAACAAACAGAACTGTGAATGCTTTCATTTATGAGCTCTTCGATACAGAAGATTTTCTAGATGGACATTCTTCTGGGAGGCATTGGGGATTGTTCTTCCCAAATAGGACTGCAGTGTACCCCGTTGATATTTCAGCAGCGGAAGGAGGAAATGCCACATCAGGCGGGTTCATCAAGGAATACTGTGTTGCTGATCCTGGGGCTGATCCCAGGGCACTTGCAGAGGGCTTGAATTGGGCTTGTGGACCAGGTTCAGCAAATTGCAGTGCCATCCAGCCCGGGCAGCCCTGCTACTCTTCAAGCATCGTCACCATTGCGTCCTATGCATATAATGAATACTACCATAGAGCCCGTGCTATGGGTGGCACGTGTGACTTTCATGGCACTGCTTTTAATACTACTGCTGATCCTTGTAAGTCTTGACCTGTTATTTGATCCCCTGAAAATTGACGGTTTGACTTTTTTTCTTCCTCTCTTCTGGCAGCCTTTGGCTCTTGCATATTTGTGGGAAGGTGAGTTTGTCATTTATCTACAAAACTGTCTAGATATTATTCATACCAGAGAAGGTTGTTTCATGTTTGTTCTTGTTGCAGTTTGGTGTCTAGAAACACGAACAGCAGCATTGGTGGTGGTGGTGGTGGTGGCATTGCTCCTGCAGCATTTGGGCCTACCGGTATGGCCAATGGAATCTCAAAGATTCAGTTCTCCTGGGAAAGGACCTCCCTCATGTTCTTATTGATAGTGATATTGATTTGATGTAACTGTTTAGCAACCAATTTTGAATTCGTGTTCAGCTAGGAATGGAGATGAATTTTATTATAAATTGAGAATTAGTTCATGAGATAGATGGGGAACGACCAAAGGGAAGACAAAAAGTCCATTTCCCTTGCTGATTTTTCTTTGATCAGGCACAAAAATACATGTGTAAGATTGAGGTATATCAAGAAAATGAACCAAAAAATGGAAAAATAACCCATGACACGGGGCACTCGATGAGATTTGCAATTGATGGCAGTGCAGAAACCATCATCTGTGCATCTTTTCATGCAAAGAAGATCTCGAAGAGAATGCTTAAAGAACCTAGGTGGTCGTGATTGACCCACGATTTGAGTCATGATCGACCTATAGAAGATGGATCTCTTGAGCCATAGGGGATTTGATAGTTTGGGATAAGCATTCTTAGATCTTGAGAGGTGACTTCCTTGAGCTACTGTAGATCTGATAGACCAAAAAAGAAACATCTGTAGATTTAGATGTGACTTCTTTGGGTCACGGGTAGATCCTTGGATCAACAGATGAGATGTTGAAATTTTGGCTCATCCAGCTAGAGAAACAGTTGAGCCATTTCTCTCTCTCTCTCCTCCATTTTGGGAGTTCCTTCATTTGTCTTTTTTGTGAGATGGGCCTTAAAATGGCCCTCTCTATTTGTATGTACCTATCTGTTCTTTGGAAGGGCATGTGTTGAATTTATCTTCTTGTTTCTTTCTATTCTCTCTCTCTCTCTCTCTCTCTCTCTCTCTCTCTCTCTATCTTCCCTTGAGTGTTGTGGCAATCTTTTGGAAATCTTCTTTTTCTTGATCTGCTTGAAGATTTTCAGCATTGTTCATTCACGCTCGCAGAGGAAAAACTTTGTGGTTGTGGTAATCTAGCACAAGCCTTGGCAAAACATGATAGAGCAGCTTCCTCAAGCTAAATAGCTATCCCAAATGCATCTCAAAATATGGTCTTCCTAGAATATACAAAGAAAATTACCAAATGAACCAAAAGATTAGTCTATCTTGGAAACACAGAGAAGATGATCCAATGAACCCAAGAGAGGAGTTCCCCAAGAAGCAGAAAGAAGATGCCGAATAGATCCTAAAGGAGGAAAGAAAAAAGGAAGCTCCTCCTTTTTCTAAATCTCAGGATATTATTAATTAAATTTTGATGTAAAATGAAAAAGTTGGAAAATTTCCAAAAAAATAAAAGATACTCGGAACACATTCAAATCTTGTCAAGCCTCTTTAAAAAAAAATCTTGAACTAGTAAGCCAAATAAATGATAATCATATTTTATTGCTTGCAATTATATTTATGTGTATTTTTATACATGTATCCCATCATTTGATAGTCAGATCAATGAATTTATGCAATATTTTTTATAATTAACTAATGGCATGCATAAGTATCATATTTACAGCTAAGTTTGCTTAAATGAACTTTCTAATAGTTTTTTTTTCTAGAAAGACCTGCCTCACTTGATTTTATTGAAATCAAGTGACATGTTTATAACTTATATATTTTATGAGTTTCAAGATGTGTAGGGATTAAGAAAAATGAGAAATAAGGAAAAGGAAGTGGTTATAAAGGTGAGAAGGAATGCCACTAAAATATTATTATTATTATTATTATTATTATTATTATGATTCAAAATCACTCTTCTAATTTTGTTTGCATGAAAACTTTAGCTCCATGCAAAAAGGGTTAAGAATTTACATAAATTGAAATGCTTATATCTTATATTGCACTTATAGTTTAAATTTCACCATGTGGGATTGTTCTAAAGCTTATAAAGGAGTAAAATGTGAACGTTGAAATTAAAAAAACTCCTCTCTTCCTCCAATGAGACAAGGATTTTTTTAGACAAAAGAGGGAAGCCATGTATAATCTTCCTCTCTTCCTTCAATGTTAGTTTAGCTGTCAGATTGATTTCTTATTTAAATCAAAGCATGGTTCAATTGAATGCCACATATAATTATCATTAAAATATTTGAATGTAGAGATGAAATTTGATAGGTTATAGTAGAAAAATATATAATAAGTTCATTGTCTTTTTTACTTTTCTTATCCCATTGAAATTTCATGTTCATTTGTTGAGCTCATAAATTTTTTCTACAAATTTAAAATATAACCATTTCAAAAGTAACTCAAAATTTAACCCGAAAACCATTTTTCCTACGGTTGAAGATAATACCAAATCATAAATGCATGTCTTATTGATTAAAATGGTCAATTTTTATGAATAACAAGATTAGTAATAATTAACATAGCTAAAATCATTCAACTAATAATATTTCTTTGTCGAACTCTAACGCCTTGCATGAAAGGTGGACACTAATAAATCAACATAAATATTTTTTTATGGATAATCATATTTCTGTATGATTTCTTATTATACCATATTTTTCGCATGCATTTTCTACATGTTTATCTAAAGATATTTAATTTTAATTAGAACATATTTGTATTGAAATTTTTGTGATTATGGAGTTGTTTTTATGAAACTTTATAACTAGTTATCTCGGTTGAATAATTTTGTTGATTTGGTGAGGGTCTAAATTCCAAAAGACAAGAATTTTTACAATGATATAGGCATATTAGTATAGGACCCACGAAAGAATGTGATGATTTAATCATCAAGAGAAACCATCACATTTCTTTGTGAAAGTATGGTGACTAAAAACCAGGTTGTGTTGATATTGGTTTTTGGTTTGATTTATATACTAGCACTCAATTTGTAATTATAGTTCTACAAGGTTGGATGTAAAAGTTGGCTAATTTTTTTCTAGAAAACCATTTTTTTCTTGTCAAGTTGAAGCATACACTTAGGTCTTTGTTGAATCAATTCCACTCTCTAAGTTCATGGAAAAATCAACTCATGTCTTTGTTGGGATGAAGCTCAGATCAAAATCTTGGTTCCATATTGTCCACGCAAAAACTCATGGCATTAAGAACAATCATAGTTTTATTATAAATAAATGGCCAACTCAATTTCTAGCTTGAATCATTACATGCAAATTCACCTTTCCTTAAAAAATTAGAATTATTGGATTGTGTCAATTTCTTGATTGGATGAGGTTAGGAATTTAAATCACATAGTGCTTCAAGGGGAACTATAACTGAATTATTTTTTTACACCCTTTTCCCATGACAATTCACTACAACATAGAGAAAGCACCAGTAGAGTGATTCTAGTTCAATTTTTTAGAGTGATTCTGGTTAAATAGAAATTTCTCAAGGCTCTACACCTTGGAGGTAGCACAATTGTTCATATCAAGTATTAAAAAGATGATCATGAACACAAATGTTTCTTTTTGGCGCTTCCATAGAAGGTAGTATTTAACCAGGCTCACTCTCAACCACCCAAGAATTACAGTGAAATGACATTATCATCATCTAAAAAGAGTAATCGTTTATGTGCTTGCACTCATGTATTCCCAAGAAGATATGATACATGTTACCCTCGAGAAAAGAAAGATGTAAAACCTAGAAATAAGTGATTTGAGAGGAGGGTTTTAGGGTTTAAAGGTCTTCTGTATAAGGTTCAAATATTTTTGGTTTTCAGGGTATGTTGATGCTTTAGGATTTCAGATTTATGGCTTGATCACCACCAAACAAGATGACACACCAAAACAGTGCATATAAAGCAAAATAGATGCATATTAACTGCCAACATCTTGTATTCATTTGATACATGTTACATTGTAGTTACAAAAAATAAATTAAACAAAGGAAATGCAGTAAATTGCTTGTAAAAAAAAAAGGACTAGCACAATTCTGAAAACGATAACATGTATTAACTTCAAGGATAGTGCCTGAGAAAAATGTTCTTATTCAGCATACCAAAAGATTAAATTTTATTTCCTATCCCCAAAAATAGGTTGAATGTTCATTCCATCATCACTGGGCAACAGCCAGTTCACTCGCACATGCACCCATACATACAAAATATCATGTGGGAAAGTTGACTCCCAGCTTGGAAAATTTCACTCAACTAAGGAAACCCATAAATGAATTCAGGTTTGAAGTACCTGGCAATGTACTATGTGGCTCCTCATGTTACTGCGTCCGGCAATGCTGGACCAGAGATTAGAAACAAATGTCCTCAGCTGGCCTTTCCCTGCCACATTCTCCCATATTCCACCACTATCCTTCTCTTCCACATATCTTCCACCTGCCCTATCCATGTCTATCATGGTGATGCTCATGTTGTTGCGTACAATGCAAAGCTTCCCATTCAACTTCACCAATGCCACTGCCTCCAAAGCTTTTGAGCTTCCTAGATGAGCATTACTATCCACAAATCGCGCCCATGAGTCTGAGCTCTCATCATAGACCCTGAGCATGCACCCATCCTTGCAGTCCACTGCATAAAGCCGTCCTTTAAAGGACATGCTTGGGTTCCTCCATCCTGCCACCATCCCCTCCCTCACAGGCTGCCACTGGTTCAACTCTGGCGAGAAAACCTCACTAACAACCTGCCGATGGGAGCTCAAACCCTTGATGAACCAGCTCCCACCATGGGCAACACCAATCAGCGGCACCATCGGAGCACCCATGTCAGCAACTGCACTCCAACGATTCTTTCTTGGGTCAAACTCCTCAACTGATTTCAAACCCCGCTGAACCCCCTCACAGTGCCCACCAGCAACATATAGCCGTCCGTCAACAGCGCAGGCACCGAAGCAGTGCCGCTCGGAGCATGTCTGATGCTCGATGCCACCGGTTGGTCCTTGAATTGAAGACAACAACTCGCTTCATTGACCCTCTAAGCGGATCCTTGCCTCCAAACAGATAGAGGTTGCACCCATTGAGTACAGCGCAGCCAAAGCCAACCACATCTGAATACTCCACTGGGAGCGGCGGTAGAGAGCGCCAAATTTGGTAAGTTGGATCAAATGCAGTCCACGAGATCTTCCCATCTCGGTCTCTCTTGATCACATAAAGCCATTCTTCGGCAAAGCCTAGTTTCTTGCGGATGGAGAAGAAGAATTTTCCAGCAAGGAGGCAGTACCAGCGCCGACAGACAAGCCGAAGGTTTAGGTGGTCAGCACGTGGGACCTGGGCCAAACAGACAACGGCAAGATCATCAGGGAGGCCAGGAAGAAGAGGAGATGGTGGAGGGCGGCTCCGACGAGAGGCCTTTGATTTAGGGCCTTGTGGCTTGATCTCTGGTTGGAGGCAAAGCTGTGCTCCTGGGACAAACTTCCCAGCACCAACCATAGTCTTCAATCCAGCCTCGACCCGGCAGCCGCATGAGGCAGAGTCTACCTGCAATTTTTTGGTTTGGTTCAAAAAGTCAACTTTTGCAGGAGTGATCAGATGGCATTGGAATTTACTTTGACTTTGAGCCCATGTGAACAGTTGAGAAGAAAAATGAAAATGGTAAGACTAGGTTTAGGGTGGGATTGAAAATGATAATCTATTGATGAGAGAGAAACGTCAACCAACAGAAAATGGATAGATCTGTAAAACTATCAATCTTTCTCATGCCATCATTTAGGCATTGGCCTTCAATTTGTCTTTGACATTGACTTCCTTGGCATGTGATCAGAGGAGATAAAACTAGGAGAACAGTAAACTAGATCCAAGTATGATTTAATATAATGCTCTTACCATGAGAAAAAATTTAACCAACAAAATTTGATGAACACACCGAAGTACTCAAATAAAAGGTACAAAATTATGTCTTTAAAGAGACAATAATGAAGTAGACTTTACAGCTACAATTGTAAGACAATCTAGAAGGAGAGTACAAAAATTGTCTAGGTTTATTTCATGAAGGAATTTCATCTAGAGAAGGAAATTCAAAGAGAGATAGTCATCCCCGAACTGTGGAATTGAACACTCATCTCCCTCTGCCGGAATACAATCATTAGACAAAAAGAGGGAAGCGGTAGATCACTAGACTGGCTTCCTATTCCATGACGATTATTCGGGGTTATAGATTTCACTCAGAGAAATAGACTTAGAGAAAGTTAGAGACAGGAACATCCTCGGATGCCCGATAGGAATGTGTCTATCACAATGAGGATCACTAGCAGAAAAAAAGAAAAAAAGGAGCGCTGTTGGAGACCACCTGACCGGTGTCTCAATCTTTGAGAAGTTTTTTCATGGAATATAGGTTTGACCCGCTGGAAGAGGTCGAGAGAGAGAGATAATCACTGGTGTCTAAAAAAGAGGGCTGTTGCAGATCAATTCAGCGGATTCTGATTCCTTGACAACCGGATATCATGGTTTGCAATTTTCATCCAAAGAGAAATAACTAGAGAGAGAAATAAGACAGAGAATCCGGGATCCCACCTGCATCTCAGACGAGGATGTAAAAATTCTCACCGTCTAAAAATTTAGTGAAAACCCGAACACACAAAAAAGAATAATTTTTAGATGAAAAATACAGAGAAAAAAAAACACCACAATAATAGCTCACCAGAGGAGCCTCAATTCTTCTCCCTTGCCGCTGCATACCGCCTCAGTCTCTAAAATTTTTCCAGATACAGACGCAAGAAGGCAAAAAATAACCGATGAACAAGGGGAAAAAAAATTTAGAAAACCCTTCTGGAGGAGGAAGAGCGATAGAAGTGAAGCATTAGGGCTGGCCACCAACTCGTCATCTGGGTCATAATAAGTGGAGCGATTTATTGTAGCGTCGAATTCGATGACCCAGATGCGAGAAATTTTGGCTCTCTTGGACTTTAATGCGATTAAAGAAATGGGGCGAGATATGAACAATGCCTGGCGTCAGGACAACAGCTGCTCTTGTCTGGACCCACCTGGACGAGTGTGGAAACAGCTCAAAGTGATATTTCTCTCTCGCACAGACCAGGTCTCCAAGGAAGACTAATTCCGGAATTTGAAATTTTCTGGTTTTTAATTGCAAACCGGATGATGGGTCTATGGATTAAGCCCAAAATGGAGATCAGGCCTTCCTGTCATCTCTCTCTCTCATTCTCATTTTACACACACACACACACACACATGGTATGCTATAATTCTAGACAGAAAGTCTGAGAGACTCATGCATAAAACTCATGATGTATACATGATGCCTCATAGGTCATCTACATGAATTCAAAATGGAAAGAGACATACACCCATCTTCATCTATGTATTTAATGACCCATTTAGCTCATTTCTAAAGACGCGTCTCTTTCATTCGGACGTCTAAAGAGCTGCTTCATTCATTCTTTTTTTTTCTCTAATAGCTATCACTTGATCTTCGGAGAAAAATATTTTGTAATATCATCTTGAACCGATACTTGAGCAAAATGATTCGAGACAAAAAAAGGTTTCCAAATCGAGGGCAACCATCTTGAGCGGCGTCTAACATTAAAATTCATATTTGAATTTGTATCGATGATTAAAGTTTCACATGTCCCGGATCAATGTTCGACAGTCGGGATTGAATTACTCGAGTGGTCGTCTCTTCATAAAGTTATCATTTCTTGATTCTTGAGATAATCACTTCCATGTTGCCCTAGACCTTGTTTTGATGACTTGGCTAGAACTTCTGAATTAAGGTTTTTTCTCATTACATTGACAAGCACAATGAAAAGAATAATGTCCGAGTTACTTTGGTCAAAGGTCAAAGATAGAAGAACAAGTCAACTCTCGCGGGTTCTTGGTAAGCAATTATGAATCTCCATCACTTATAACTAACCGCTTGCAAGTTCCCCTATAAATTGATATCACTTAAACACATTCAATGCCTACTATTCATAAATACACACACAAAGCTATTTATAAATACATATATGTGCCATTTTCATGAAGATACTCATATTTGGACACAATATTCGTATATATGTAAACACAAATGAAGAAACACCCACACGGATGCATGTACATATGGATATGAGCCATACATGCGCACATTTGTGACTTTCATCGGATTTTATTCATAAACTATTTAAAAACATACGTTAAATCAAAGAAAAATCATATGTTTTAAATATATGGCACCACATTGATATTTCTATAAAATTGTACATTTATATGTAGCTTATATCTCATATGTGTGTGTTTGTACATTGAGATATAATATCCATGAATTCGTCATCATTCACATTGCAAAATTTATATACATAAAAATACCCATCAACATATTTTATATGTATATTTATACATTATTGTGACATTACTTTGAATTCGTAATCCATGAGTAAATATGCATTTCCTGCTATAAATTTTTAATGAATTTATATCCTATTCCCTGAAAATTTTTTATACAATTTGAAATACCAAAATTTTGCAATTTTCTTAAAAAACATTAAACTATAATTTCTCGAATTGATTTGAATAGCTAAAAGATATCTAAAACTTTGCCAAAGTCAAGCATTAAATACGAGTACATATTCTGATTTTTTTTTTTGCGTATAGGAGTAAAGAAAATTAGAAAATAAATGAAGAAATGAATTTAATTTTATGGGCTTCAGAATGAGGATTTGGTCATGCAAACAAAGAGAATCTATTGATGATGCAATGCTATATAACCCATTTGTGCAAGGGTTAAAGGATAGAACAAGATAATGCAATGCAGTAGTATGAGGGCTACATGAGAGAGAGATAACATATAATGCTCTGTGAGTGCTGATCCTTAATGGCCTCACACACTCCCCCTCAAACTGAACCATGGATATATACATGCTTGTCTTGGAATATTAAAAAAAATAAAATTTGCAACGAGGATTGACGTCTTTATGATCTTCACTTATCATCGTTTACCTTCAATTACTTGTACTAGATCTCCATTTATCTTTAGACAAAAATCATCATCTATCTTACATGTCTCACAGAATTTTTATATATCATCACATATCTTACAGAAAATTTTCAATATATATATTATAAAAAAAATTGTGTGTGTTTTTGTATAGTTATGTATCCACACCATTACCGATATTTGTAGATCTTCCATTAGATATATACACAAATATCAAGTAAAACATACATGTACATAAACAAATGATATGATTTGTATTTTTCATAAAGGAAAATATATGTATTTGCATCATTAATGTGCATCATCATGTCTCATAGCTCATGCATTCAGGATTTTTCTTCGAGAACCGTGCTCTTACACGTTGAGTTTGTTTGTACTTGTTAAAATTCGGCTTATTAAAAAAACTCAAGACATGAAATTCATAATATTTGACATTTTTGATAAATTTATGCCCAGAAGAACATATAAATAGAATATATTATTATGAAAAGGTAAACTTATGAGTTACACAAAATTATTCTTAAAATAATGCATATTGAGACTTTGACATAAATAGAATAGAATTCATGAAAATGTATTCAAAACATGATAACATACATCATAAATATATGACATATCATAACATATATCGTTTAGTTGCAAGCACATATCGCATGTTATGAATGTTTGTAAGAGATTCCTACCTTCATATCGTGAGCATTCTTTCATTTGTCTTGATCTTGATTGAAAATTCTCATTGATGCATGTTCAAATTTGACCTATTTGAATCTTTGTGATCACAAGAAGTATCTTTGATGTATGTTCATACTTTGCTAGTTGATCGAACTAACTAATAATGACTATTATTTATTTAATACACAAATTAGAAAGACCAAAAAGAGTATTACTTTACTACTTGGGAAGCTAAAATCTCAATTTATGCAAGTCAAGTTTAGGTCAAATAATTACACAAACTTAGGAAATTGGAATAGTTTAAACATATTAGCTGATTATCTATTCAATACATATATTCGCTTTATAAACTTATCACATTCTTGGAATTCTAAAGAAAAACTTTATTGAATACATACTTGAGTTGGTAAAGAATTGAAGTGTAGCTTCGCAAGCAAAGGTATAAACCAACCAACCAACCAGTAGAAGAATGCCCGCAAATCCAGCTTGAAACTTTTGTCGGCTGATAATTGTGAAAAAAAAAAGTTAGCTTATCATCAAAACTAAACTTTTGTGATTGCAAAATAGCATCCATTAAACTCAATAAATGGAAAAATATTTTCTCTTTTAGTATAAGGGAAAATAGTTTTACTGATGAAAAAGTGTTGGATAACAAATCGAGCAGGTCAATAAAAAATTATCGGTGAAGGTTGATCATACAACCTAATTGTACACATGGGATCCAATAAAAAAAAATCAGTCTTTGAATATTTCTTGATCTCAAGAGGTTACTTTAAAAGATTCATGGAAAAATAAGCTGATTAAATTCATATTCCTATTTTTTTATTTTTTTAACAGGTAAGAGAGATATCTCTTTTTCTAAAAGACAAAAAAATGCAATCCAAAAAAATGAAAAAAGTTCTAAGCAGTCCATATTGGAGTACAGTAATAACCAATGTTTGGATAAATAAGCATATAAAGAATTGACAAGTAGAGATAGGGGAGATAGGAATTTCCACCGAGTTCAATAACTATTTAAAATAATTGGGAAATATATTAAATGAAGAGGAGAAATGAAATTTAGAACAGATGGGTAGAATAAGCTTCCTTACTCGATTATGGGCAGCTAGAAGTTTCTCTAGTGAGATAGACACACCAATATCTCTCTTCAAATGTTCCTCTGTTTCATATGCACAGTACTCATTTTCAACTTAAAAAATCAAAATGAAGAGAGTATATTACAAATGAGTTAGGAAAAATTGCAAAAAGACTTGACCGTTCTAATTTCCTCCCCTCTTGATCTTTGTGAATTTTGATGGCCTTCTATCCTCTTCACTGTCTTCGCTGTCCGAGATAACTATGGTTCCCTCTATCTTCAAAGTCTTGTGCAAATCCTCTATGTTTTCACATGAGCTATGCATCATTCTATCATCAGCTGTATCTTTTCCACTACAGTTCAGGATTCCCTGATAGAGTGAAGATTTACGGCACAGCTTTTCACTAATAAGACGGGTTTTCTTTTGACTGGTTTCATTCTCTTGGGGGACTCCATCAGTAATGGAACATGATGCGTCACTTTTCAACTGCAATTAAGCAATTAAGTCAATACTTTGGCTCTCAAAAACTAGATCATGTCTTTAAGTAACCAAAAAAACAGATGAAAATTCAACTTTAAGAGGTTTGCGAAGGCAGAAAATTACCTCATCGAATCTTTTGGAAGTATCAATGACTCCAGTGGCATATTTTTCTGTCCAAGACCGGGCTTTCTGGTCAAATTTCTGTCTGTCATACTTATATTCTCTGCTCTGGACATCCAATAACAAGGGGTTGATGGATTTAGGGTTTTTAATGGATGAATCAGATACTTAATTTTAGGCTTACAGTTTCACACATAAGGCCGTCATCAGGATTTGGCTCGCTGAGGAGAAGGGCAACGCTTGTTAGCACCGTAGATATATTAAGAGAAGGCTGCCATGCTCCCTGAGATATTTCAGGAATAAATAAATTATAAAATTCATATGTATATGCAGTTAACATTCAGAGAGAAGAAATAAATAAATTTAAGTACCTTAGGGGGCAAATTAAGGATATTGAGGCAGATTCTTCCTCCATTATCGATATTAGGGTGATAAACAGGGGTCACAAAGGTCACATTGGGTGGTTGAAAAGGATACCTGCACGAACAAGAAAAATCAAAACTTCCTAGATTTGTACAGAC
Source organism: Lemna minuta (assembly GCA_024174645.1). Classification (NCBI taxonomy): domain Eukaryota; kingdom Viridiplantae; phylum Streptophyta; class Magnoliopsida; order Alismatales; family Araceae; genus Lemna; species Lemna minuta. Next base: position 15,178,577 of record CM044107.1, on the reverse strand, counting down.
ATCAAAACTTTCCCTCTCTAGAAGTGAACAAGAAAAATCACCTGTCCGGTATTTGAACCCTGAGAAGGAAGATTCCTTTTTCATAAACAGTTCCTTCCGGCCCTTTTAACCCTGACGAATTCCATCAAATGTAACTCGTTAAAAAAATTCAGAAATTTACAAGCATAAAGTGAGGAAGTGAAGAAATTTGGACGCTCACGAGCTTCAATATTTGATAAGGAGGAGGCTGAACAGCTGTCATCAGAATCTTGTACAAGAGAGACCCCAGGAGGAGGATCTGAAAGAAGGAGCTGAAGTTCCTTTTGCATTCTCAGGTTGAGCCTGACGGCTTGAGACATTTTTAGTATGATGTCGAAAAAGAAACCTTAAATTAAATTTGAAAATTAGTTAGTATGGCGCAAAGATAAAATCGATCAATAAAGAACTAAGACTTGTACATAATTTTGGCAAATAACGGAAATATCCCTCATGGACATCTCAAAAGCCTAGGTTATTCAGATTATCGAATTATTTTGCATATCGAAAGAGTTTCTCCGCTCAAAAAAAAGGTCTCGGAAAGGGCAGTATTTTGTTCTATGAGCTTAATCCGTAACTGGAGCCCTAAAACTAAGTTACCAAGGGGTAGGAGATATCAGTTCCATAATCTTCAAAAATATTTTAAAAGCAAAAGTTTCTGTCATCCTTTTAGTCGCGGTAAATATGAAAAGAAATATATCCAAAATTACGCCATTCTTCTTCTACGTCATTTTCGTGCATCGGTTCTCCGAATTCTCTTGATCACGGAGATGATGATGGGGAATCATAACTTAATCGAGCGGAAATTTCCCTTCCGATTTACTGTAGAGAGAAAGAGAGAGCGCTGAGAGAGAGAGAGAAACTAGGGCGAGATTTAGACACCCTATGTAGCGATCTAAACTACCGCTGGACAGCCAGATCAAAGAGACAGATAAAAAATTGCGACAAATGCACGGAGGTTCTAAATTCCAGCGGAAATCTACGGTTTAGGCCTATAATCGAGTAGAAACAATGAAACCAGGCGAAATAAACACGAGAAACAGAGACTAGAGAAGAATCAATCACCTCAGATCCTTCTCGGATGAATTGGATCAAGCAGAAGAGAAAGCGGCGAGAAACTAGAAAACAAAAAATAGATACAGCTAGAGAGGGAGAGAGATGAGCCGGCGGGAACTTAAATGGGAGTTCAAATAAAAATGAGAAAAAAACAAGAGGAAAAAACCAGCTGATCGAAGATCGCCGATGCGATCGAAGATCCTGATCGACGACTGGATCCGACTCTAATCAAAATCCTTACCGCAAACCTCTCCTTTTCTATCTATAAATCTATTATAAGTAAAGGGGCCCATTATGGGGTCTGGACCGGCCCATCCCAAACTAGCTAAGATACGATCCAGTGAGACCCAAACAGGGAACAGAGATACGATATGATCAAGGGGGATCGAGATTGATTTTGTGTTGATCGATCCCCTCAATCAGTCAATCGGGCAGGATCTTGATCGGATCGAGGAGTGTTGATCACTTCCTCAAGCCGATCGACGATCGGATTGAGACCCCTCAATCACATCGTTGGCATGATTATCAATGATCTAATCTAAGAAATTCATAAAACATCAATCATAATGATAATAATAACTAAAGTTTCAAAAAAATTAAAAACATACATCTTGATCTGATCGAGGATTGAGCTCATTGCCTCAATCAAAGTCTGGGTCTTGATCATCGATCAATCAAGGCTCATTTTGGCAGATTGAGGATCTGATCAAGCGATTCGATTGTGTCAATCCAATCCAATCTCCTTGATCTGATCACTAATTGCCATTTCCCATAGACAACTAGATGGGCCTAAATTTGACCCATTAAAGATATATATGAAGGTTATTGGGCCTAAATTGATTTTATAACAGGTAATTTCTTGATTGTTTTCCTTGCAATTGAGTTTTAAAAATGTCTTTAAATGAAGAATGATCCTTGATAGGAGAGATTTGATTCCACAAATTATATTTATTGTTAGTTTAAGACTGATGTTCAAATTAAATATATTGAAAATAAAGTGAATTGGGATTAAAAAAAACTCTAGCGAATATTATCATTCATCGGCACAATTTGAATATCGATGCCAAAAGTATTATTCATGAAGATGAAAGAAATATAAAGAGTTGCCTCTCTCCGTGTTTGACCAACTAGACGGCATTAGATGTCCACATCTGAATAGTGCTCTTTCTCAACTCCACATCGCCATTGACTTAAACAACTTTAAAAAAAAATAATGAAACATTAAAAGGATGGTTATGAAGGGGGTCAACAATGGGCTTATTCTTTGGGAACTTCTTGATATTCTCTCAGGGGAATTTTTTTGTGCCCTAATGGGTCTCATATTTACTTGATGAGCATGCTTAAAATTTTCCATGCCAAATCATGTGACTTTAATATTATCTCCACCTAATGATAATGAACCTGGTATCAGATCTAGATAATATTCCCTCTACATTAATGGTTTCTAATGGGGTTTACATATTTTGATCAATGACTACTAGATTGAAAACATTTTACACATGAATTACCATCATCATTGATAACATCCATTTTTTGCATACAAATACATGAGTTTGTAGTGTTTCTACATTGTTGTTTGTATCATTGTTATGCATGCTGTCATGTTTTGACAAAATTTATCAAAACATGGTTACACATTCATCAGTTCATCTCTCATAAGCTCATTTTGCAGTAATTTAGGGTTTAATTTGATGCACAAGTGGTGTTTGACTTTTTTAAGGTCAACCACATTTTGTGATTTTTATGTTCGTAGGCCTTGAGCAAAGAATAAGAGGGACAAAGATGAGAAGAAGATGAAGAAAGTTAAATGCAATTTATCACTTATTATCTTGTAAAATTATGAGTTTTAGGTGACATGCAGTAAAATAGGATGTGATGGCGATCAAAATGGCCAAAATTTCATCTTAAAACGAGTATTTGAAAAATGATATGACCATTTTAATTTTAGGGATTTTTTTTTTTACATTTTTATCTTAAATTTCTCCTTTTTTTATTTATTTCAAGGCTCAAACAAAAAAGGCTTTTTTCATGTTGATGTGGCAGCATGCTAATAACATGAAATTTATACTAGTAATTACATGATTTTTAATGTAAATTAAGGTAAAAAATTTTCATTCTTATACATGTTATCATACTAAGAGTGCATATCTATCATTCTATGCAATTTTAAGTTATGATCTCAAAATATACTATTTTTAGGAATAATCATACATAATTAAAAAGAGATAGTTGAGATTAGATTCTTCCCATTTATATTTGAAATTAGAATTAATTTTTAATTTCAAATAATAAGATAATTTTTTTTAATACACTCATTTATTTTTCTAGTTTTATTTTCCAAAGGAAATGAGTGTACTTTTGAGATACAAATTTATTCTCTTATTATGTATTAAATTTAAATGTTTAGAATGATAGATTATTTAATTTGTATCTAAAAAAGAGTTGTATTTAAAAAGTTATGAAATTTCTAATTTTTAGGGATTTTTTTGAAATTTTTCTGAATTTATTTTGAATTTATTTTGAGTAAAAACATTTAAAGAATAGGTTTTGAAAGTTATGAATTTTTTTATTTTTGGAGATTTTACTATTATTTTCATGAATTTTTCTAGATTAATTTTGAATTTATTTATATTTAAATAATCATAAAATCACTTTTTATTTATCGCGTTGACGTGGCAGCTGATGTGGAGGTATGCTTGCATGGTAGCATATGCACATGTATGCATTTATGTGTGTGTGTGCATATAAAAGGGTTTAAGCATCCTTTTTTAGGATATAAGTAAAAAATAACCCATTATTGCGCTCATGTATTTATATGCAATAAATGCCGACATTTTTGTCATGTGGGACTATGTTCTTATTTTATTTTAAGCATGTGATGTGGTGTATTCTAGAGCATGCGATCGCACAATTTTATCGTGACCCTCCATTTTCACGTAAATGGAGGGGATATGTGGCTCATTTTCATTCGGCAGAGAATCGTTTTATTTAAAATTGTTCAATCTCAGTCGTTCATCTAGAGAGTTATAACACATGAAATTAAGTGCACCCAATGGACTTCATGAGATGCATGACAACATCTCAAGCATTCGGTGAAGATTGAATGGCGCGCGTTACATGGCCCTTCTTCTTCACACACGGCGTGGCTTCATTTGGCGCTCCATTTCTCATCGGACAGACATGAATTAAAGGCATCAATTCGCATTCTAGCGTTACATTTGAGCCGTTGATTGAAGTTGAAGAGGCAGATCAAATGGCTATGCCCAAATTCCATCTATTTATACCCCCCTTCTTGGACGATATAAACCATCCTCGGATGTTTCAATTATTCAAAATATTAAGACGCCTCAATACTTGAATCTCTTGCTTTCTTCCTCTTCTAAACTCATTTCCGCGTCCCATGAATGTTTGAGATCAAGATTACATTGAGAGAATAGGAAGAATTCGATGTTTGAACTCTGGATTTTTGTTTTTTGAAACACATAATGAATACGTGTTTTCTTCCTAATATTTTTTTCTAACCTTTCTTCACGTAGTATTAGATTTCAATTTTGAACAAGAGATTAGTCGAATTTTATAAATTTTTAATGTGTTCTCTCTCTTTGCGATTAATTTTTCTACCTTGATTTCTCCATGAATAATGGTCCAAATTGAGTGATTATTTATTCTATGGATTTTTTTAGCGTCTTCTTTCCAAAAACACTAAAATCTCTAATTTCTTAACTCAATTCGTCATCCAATTGAATTGAATATGAAGAACACCAAAAAAATTCTCATAAATCTTTGTGGATTCGACCCTTGGTCATATTATACTAATTAATTCATGATTTAATCTTAAAATGGGAGAGTTTGGTAATTATTTTGACACAAATTCATGTGTTTTCAATGGCTACGCAAATTTCTTTCATCTGCATGACGTGAGGCATTCGATTCGTAGTGTTGATCGCAATCGTTGATCTTCACTTACTCAAGGGTATACGCGGTACAATGTGATTGGATGTCGATTCGACTTATAAACTCACGATGAGTCTTGGATCTTCATCAAGAGAGTTGTAATGGTTGAGATTAAAAGCAGACAGGTAGACTCCCTTGGACTTATGACATAAATCAACAAGTTTTCCCAAGTCATACCTCATTGGTATAGGGCCAAAACTTGTTGACTTATGCTTAAGTAGATTGTTTAAGTTCGTATAGGGCCTTTTCTAAGTTTCACACATCATTAATTTTTCATTGTAAGTTAGATGTTCCATGGGAAATATTTATGTATATATCTTCCTCTAAGTTTCCATGCAAGAAGGCATTTTTAACATCATATTGTAGCAACATCTTATTATAGGCCCTTTAGGGTATGATCTCCCCTTGGTGAATATTGACCAACATTAGATTAGGGAAACATTGGAAAACCACATCATAGGAACTCCTTTCTTTACCTCATTGGAGCAATGATCAAATGTCCTTACAAAGGGACTACCAAAAGACCAGTCTATAAAGTTAATTAGCAAATTGGGATTGATAGATATCCACTCCTTAGCTCGAGGGAGGCTGCTCGAAGACGAGCATTGTAGTCATCTCCGGATGTCATACTTACCATCATGCTTACTGTTTATAATATAGCCGTTACGTGTAGGCAGCCATGATAAGGCGAAGATTTTGGTCTTTAAAGAGGAGAGCAAGGGGAAGGGGCTCTCGAATTTCCCCTTTCCATTTTCCAAGAGCCACTTCCCCTCCTTTGTTCATGCAATGAAACCTCGATTATCCTCTATGCTACGATCCACACAGGTAAAGTCAAGGATTTTTACCAAGTTTCAAGTGGATGTGCCTCGCTAGCTCAAGATGTGTGATAAAACACACCATTAGCAAAATATACCAAGCATAGAAAAGCTCATTGATGCTCTATCAACAAGCAACTAAAACCGATGTATTCACTTTGTCCATTTTTTTTACTTTTCTTTCCTTTTTAAACTTCTTGGATTACAGATCATATTCAACGGGCCTACCTTGAATTCATCAAAAGACTTGATTTATGTCAACCCATGACCTAGTTGGAGCTTTGCAGTTATCAATGATGGGAATGCTGCAGCTGATATCAATGAAATCTTTTACATTTATTGTTTATACATAACACTTTACATGGGATTTGAGCCGCAATATCAATAGTCCCTCTACAAATAGTGATAAATGTCATATCATTTGGGGATCTCAGCACCATCACTAAGGCTTCATCTCCAAAATTAGACAGCCCTGACAATGCTGCCACCCCATGCATCAACTTCAGGAAAAATGATATCTTTTATGTATAGGGTATACCTCCCTTGATGATTCCAATGAAAAAAGGAGACTTCTGATTCTTAGATCAAGAACAAGGGACAAGAAGCTGAGGATAGTTGTCATGGTTGATCTGATTGAGCCTGATGCAACACAAAATCTGTTCTGGAAGTTCTTCAGGCTTATTTCCCTGCATCATTTTTGTAATGAAATTTTTGGTAAGCTCAGAAATTAACTTATGAAAATGAGGAGTTTGGCGTTTACCTGAATGGTCAAACCCAGGTCAAGAACACAGATCTTTAATTTATCCATGAATGCCTCAAATCCCTTTCTTGAAATGTAACTAAATCTGTGCATGTCGATATCAATCTCAAAATATTCGTCTCCCTGTCACAGAGGTTGCTTATTAGAGATAGAGTGATAGATAGAGAGAGAGAGAGAGATTTTTAGAAGTCTAATTATTACAATAAATGTGATTCTTTTAGGGTTTCAAAGAACTTGAATGCATAGTGCAGCAAATAAGGCTTTTAACAAAGTTCTAAGAAAGTCCAGAAGACTAAATTCCAGTATGAATACAATGGGTAAGAAAACTCTAATACCCCAACTATGAACCATCTAAATATAGGGAATGAAAGCATTTATTGCATAATTGAGACTTACTGAGTAAAATTCATGTTGGGGACGAGAGAGAACAGGCTTCTCATTGTAAGCATGCATGAGCTTCCTCTCCGTCGCACTTAAGTTGAGGTGTTCAATGTTCATAATACGACCAAGTATTTATCCTCTCTCTTACTGGTACTATTGTATCCATGGCAAAACCCTTCACTTTTTCTACTTCGCCATCAATAATTTTCTGCTCCACAATAAATTAATAATGAAAAAAAAAAGATTTGAATAGACTGTTGATCCAAGGAATTGAAAGAAACTCACTCTGAGGTTTTCTTGGAAATGAGAGGGAAACTCCTTTGAGAAGTTCTCAGAGAGCCTGAAATACAGCACATAGCTCATTCCTTCCCCGTTTGTCTCAGCTTGGAAGATAGCAGCAGAGTATAGAGGGATCTGGAAGAAAATAGAAATATCAGTTAGAATAAACATTGTGGGAGCGGGATAGTTAAAGTGAAACTGATCTTGACTCCTCTCAGAGTATATACAAGAAAGAGGCAGAATTTGGTGGCAACTAATGTAACTACAGATCTGATAAGTCCCTCAAGGGGATTGGGGTTGGTTGTTAATTCACAGGGGCCTTTTAAGTTTTAATATGCAGATCTTCCGGAATGCTCTTTAAGTTTGATAGAAAATGACCAGGGGGCCATAGTCTGCATGGCAAAGCACACCAGAAAATGACTCTATATGGATCTCATCCATATAGAGTCAGGAAAGGGGTCGTCAACATTGACAAAAACATGGACCAGAAGGGAAGTGATCACACAAAAAGCACCTCAGGTAGGTTCTAGGCACCAATCAATGATCTTAGTTCTACACTTCGATTGGATGCCTGGAGACTTCAACAATCCCCTCCCATATGTGACTTAAAGATCTTATATCAACCTGAAGGGAGGGATCACAAAAACCCACAGAGTTTTACAGCTTGATTGGTCAAGGTGGTGGCGTACGACCCCCGTCGCCACCAAGACACGATACCACGGCGCCGGAGGAGCCCTTTTGCGCGCGCGGATCTATCCGCTTATCTTTATTTCTTTATTTCTTTATTATGAACTTTTTGACCCGCACGTGTTTAAGCGGGTCCTCGCTTATTTCCCTCTTCCTTTTAGGCTTTCGGGTGGGTTCATCCCTTTTCGGGATCCCATTCGTGAAGCCCTTTCTTTTGTGAACCTTTGTTTTCTATGAGTATTTTGGGTTTTGGGTTGTGGGCCTCAAGTGGGCCCTTTCCCCTCTCGGCCCATTATGGGCTCTATAAGAGGGGAAGGGACCCCCCCACAAACCCTAGCCGTCATTTGAAGAAAGAAAGGGTCATCCTTCATCTCAAGTGGCTGCTCAAGGAAGGACAAGGAGGGGAACCAACCGCCGCCACCGCCGCCGCCACCGCCGCCGCACCACCACGTGCCGCCGCCGAGGCCGCCGCCTTCCCCTGCCTTGCCCACTGGTTACCTACGTGCAGCTTTCCAGCCGCCGCCGCCGCTGCCTCAGGCCGCCGTCGCCGCCGCCGCCAGATCGCTGCACCTCCACCTCCCTTCCTCCTCCACGGACCTTCTTCTTCCTCATCCTCCATCTACGTTCCTGGCCATCTCTCCCTTTCCCCCTCAGCCAAAGCCATCCTTCCCCCCGGCCCCTGTCCTCCGTCTCCCCTCCCTGCTATTTCCCTGGATTCCCCCACCATTCCCGATCGCCTTCCTCCTCCCTACCTTATCGCCCTTCCTCCCGAACGCACCCCGTTTCCCGAACCCCCAAAATTCCTCTCTCAATCTCCGTCTCCACCTGAATCGCAATCTTCCACCCCGAGTCGCCCCATCCCCTACATCCCGCCTATCACGCAAATTTCCGTCCCTCCCCGGATCCCATGTCGTACCTTCCCCTCCGTCCGTAATCCTCATTTCCCAAATCTCCACCCCAACGCACGCACACCGTCTCTTTCTCCCTCACTTCCGACCCCATTTCAACCCTCGTCTTCCCGCGTGCGTCCCTGCCAAACTCCACCGGATTTTCGGAAAGACGACCATTCGAATTCCACCGCTAAGCCCCAGTCCGACGATACAATTTACCATCCTCCTCCACTTCCGACTCTTCCGATTCCACTCCACGAGCGACCCCAATCACCCGCCGAAATTAGCCTATCTCTCTAACGGTACCCTGTCGTCAACTTTTCCCCAGGATCAATCCGCCCTGCCCGTTCCTTCTCAACCATTCCTGATGCGGCCCCTGGAAATTCGTCCCCTGGTCTTTACCTGCGGAACTCGGCCACGCGGGACGTGATTTCCCGCACGGGAATTTCCCCGCCGGAACTCCCGCCCGGTATTTCCCCCTCTTCCTCATCGATTTGCAGTCTGTCGCCGGCTCGTCCTCGTAGCCCTTCCCGGTTAGGCTTTTCATCATCGACTTCCCTGCCGCCCCCCCCCTAGAAATTCGGTGCCCTCCACCGGCATTTCCTCCCCGATCTACCCCCCAAATCCGACGAAGGCTTCTCAACTCCCTCTCGATTTCTCATCCTCGACCCTCCCAGATCATCTCGCCCCACCTTCTGCTGTTCCTGCGCCCGATTTCCGAAACAAGCACTAGAATTCGTTTCTTGTTGTTTGTCGGCGGCGTTCCTTCCTGCGGGGCGAGACCCTCCTCACGGGATCTCCATCGGCTGGAATTTGCGCTTCGTTGCCCCATCCGCGCCGGCCGATCCCGGCAACCCCACCTCCTAGTGGCTCCCTGCTGGCCGCCGATTCTCCACCTTCACCTACCTGAGATACGGCGCCTACTCTTGAAACCGCGACGTGACGCCTACGTGACTCCTAACATCAACACTTCCTCAAGGCTTCCCGATGCTGACGAGGATCCTGATCGATTCTCAAGAGCTGGGCTAGTCCAACCTGTGCAGCTGATCGCGCCCACCGCCAGGCACGACGTGACGCCCCTTTAGCTTGGCTAATCGCGGTTGTCTTTGCTCATTTCAAGCGATCACATTTGAAATCGACGCCCAGCCGGACCTTTCCCCGCTCTCGTTCACCACCTGCCTGCCAGCGGGACCTGCCTGTTTCATCCACCACTTGATCCTCGTCTTCATCAGATCTCGGCGTTCCCCGAACGCAACGACGCTGACGAGACCCACTACTGCTATCCGTTCGTGCCGCGTTCAAATAACCTCCCTCATCACGACCGACCCCAGAGCTTGCGCCCGCGGAGTTAGCTTCAACCCCTCATTTTAAAGTTTAATTACTTTTTCGAAGTATTTCCTTTTTACTCGTCTCCACCGCCATCGGACAACGTAGGTAGGGTAGAGTGAATATAGGTTTGAGAATTCCGACGCATACGTCAGGTCCAGACCGAGCGTGGGCTGCAGCCTCCTGGCTACTCCACGACGAGCGACTTCCACGCCTCTGGACGTGGATCGAGAGGACCTCACCCTACCCATCATCGCGAGTTTCCCCGGGTCACCCGGAATCGACTCCGCTGATCGGCACGCCTGACTGCACTTAAGTTTAGGTTAAAGGTCGTATTTAGAGTCTAGGATTCGCCTACCCATAGGTTAGGTTTGACCGGCTACCTCCGGTCAACCTCAGTCCCATTGATCAGGCACGAGGGTTTTCACCACCGCGTCCTGCATCACAAGGCGTCTGCAACTTCTTGATCTATGAAGAGATGATGTGAAGGAATGAATGACCGCAGAGTGCAGCAAGATGGTGTTCCATACATGTTTCAAGTACTTTTATTGCTGGCACATGCAACAGACATTCACAAATTTTTTTGATCTCCTCGTAACTCAGCCCCTTCAAATAAAAAAATCTTTGGGCATGGACTTGAAAATGTGCAATGACCTTGAGTATCCTGCCGCACAAAGGGTGGTACCGATTGAATCGCCCACCCAATGATGGAGAAAAGCTCCTAATCATTTTGATGTACCTGGCCAGCACAAGCTCCAGACTGGTTTTGTTACCAGGATGACAATACAGGTTTCCACAATTAGGATGAATTCATTGAAACGTTGACAAAGTGCTTCAGGAAATTCTTATTCACGCCCTCCATTCCATCCACAAAACAGACATCTGCCTCAAGGTCCAACACCACCGGCCAACATATTCCTTTGCAACAGAAGCTAAGACATAAACTTGAAAAATATGATCAAGGGGCTCTACCAGTCAACACTTCCGCCATTGTCATCCTTTTTCTTAAGGGCTTGGAACCCTCCATCGGCACGTACATGCGATCTATAAGTGTACCTCTTAAGTTGCAGATTAAGTGGGTGCACAATCTTGATGTAATTTTCAATGAATCACCTGTGGTATCCAGTCTAGAATAAGAATTTTGAAAAACCTCAGCTTTCAAAGACTGAATGACATAGGCCACTGTACAATTGCAACACTCTTGTCAAGATTTACCTTCACTCCATCTGCACAAAAGTAGTGTCCAAGGAATTCCACCTTTGGGCACCCACGTTTGCATTTCCTCATATTGAGAGATTATTGATGTCAATGGGTTGTACTTAAAAAAAAATTGATGTCTATGGGGGACAGTTTCTGCAGGTACAGTTAGTGGCCGTGCTCTGTTCTGCCATGAACAAGAATATTGTCATAAAAGATGTTGTGATCCTGCATTGCATGTAGAAGAGTGGCCAAACAGTGAACCTGTTCTCCTCAAGAAGATTCATTGAAGTCCCTCAAAGCCGTATTGATGGGAAGAAAGAACCGTACTTGCACTGTGACTATGCCAATCTCTCAGCCTCTCTCTTGTGATTCTGATTATTTCTCTTTCTCACCAACTGATTCAACCCCCCCCCCCCACCGACTCCTTCTGTCTACTTCTCCATCTTGACACCTGCCTGTCTTCTGTCCCCAGTACCTCTTGTTGGTGCCTCTATTTTCTACATTCTCTGCTCTCAGGCTCCCTTTTTACAATCCAACCAATCTCCAGCTCTTTCTCTCTGTCACCCTCCCAAGATCTTCTTTGTTGTCCATCTCTACAGATGTCTCTGGAGCTGTCCTCAGGAACACTTTTGTGATCCACAGGCATTCTACCAGCCAGAGGTGCTTCAGGCTCCCCTCCTCACAGCATTGAATGCAATCCATCCGGGATGAATTGAAGCTGTGAGCTTGAAAAGACCATATGCAGTTTCGGGATTTGCACCAGAAGACAAACACGGACCTCATTATATGACAATCCTGCATTTCAAAATCGTTGAATATTAGACAATGTTTCATCCCTCACAGACTGAAGGAAGAAATTAAGGGGTTCTCTTGAGAGCCGTGTTACTGAAGGAGTCACTAGCTGAATTAGTAGTTGAGCATGTTTCACCATAGGTCAGCGAGAGACTTGAGCCTGAGAGAGCGCAGGGGAGGTGAACTGGGAGTTAGATCATGGATGATGTTGGCAGTTATTCTTTATAGCTGATGCTGCTAACTCAAAATCAAGGTGGCTATACGCTGCGATACTTTTCTGCTGCAGCAACAAAAACAGCAATTCCTTCCCTCCCCGTGTCTCAGTACAGTATCTATCTGCTCCTCTTTCTTCACCACTCCTCAACCCTCTTTTCTCTCTTGTTATTCCTAGACATTGAATTTCATCTGCCAACAAAGATGATTGATCCAACGGCTAACAGTTTTCATCTTCATGCAGTTATAATGCACAAGTGTGACACATGGCATGAGGTCGCTTTGAACGGCACCGAATGCACATATCATCTGAATATATTTTAAATATCAAAAATTTATATTTTCATCATTACATAAATCTGAGAAAGGCATAGACAACACCACTACAAAAGTTAAATACTCCGAATTTCTGAAGGGGGACTTGAGTCAACATCAACAAGCACTAGTGGATTAAAAACTAAAAAAAAAAATTCTTAAGGATTTAACCTGGAAATGAGCTCAAAATTTAAGGTACATTCTCGTGTTTTACTTCCATGTGGAAAATACCTGCACGTTGACAACAAGAAGAGATGGAAATTTCTCAGAAGAGTTCATCCTCGGAAGCTTAATAAACTGAGCAATGTGATCTATCTTCTGTTGACACAAGAACACATCCACGCCAAAAGGATAATAAGCCGCATGATTTGGAGCAAACTCTTTCTTTTTATCCCTACATAAAAAAGCAGAATATGTATAAAATATTTTTCATTTGTGAGAAAGCATTCTTTTTGTTACCATAACCTTATTGTAGAAGCCTAATAAACATTAAAATGAGTTTTTTGGAAAAGAACATTTCATTCCTCATGAGATAGGGTTTAAAATACAGACTAGCAAAGTATTTACCTGCTAAGCAGATTCATTAAGGATTAAATAAATCACATAAGGGTGTATAAAAATGGAAAAATACACTGAATTCAACAGATAATGGAAAAAATGTAAGTTATAAAATAGGACTGAACAGATCTCATGAGGGTATAAAAATAAATACAAGGAACTACGACAATAATTATCCCAAAGTTGGGACTCCAGGGACCTCGTTTGGGAATAACTATAAATTCTAGGGATTATTAACTTCAAATGTCAAAAATAATAGTAGGACTTAACAGAACCTGTAAGGTAAATGACTGTAAACATAGGGAATTGCAACTAAATATAAAAAAACACTAGGACTTAATGGATCTCGTATGGGAATAGTTACACATTTTAGGTATTACACGGACAATACGATTAAATAAATCGTACGGGAATAAATACAAATACTAGGAAAGTACACCTACTGTAAAAACAAGAGAGAAATGTTAAAACTCCGTGTTTATCACTAAGAACATAGAGGAGAAATATAGAACGTGTTTACAGAATATAATACGACTCTGATTTCCAAGTGAGCTGAATCTTCATCTAATGAATTATATAGTGAAGGAAATCAAAGGAACACACACTATGATAGATGGGGAGAACGAGAGAGTACAGGGCAGAAGATGAGAAAAGTATCCTCAGATAGTCAAATCCACCTATCTAAGATATATCCTTCAGAGAATCTCCAAAACAGCAACCAACACTTTCACTTTGTGAATGCCTAGCTCATCAAACAATTCTCTTATTTCTAATCATGATAACATGCCACTAATGCCACAACCTTAGCACATGAACAATGTAGAACTTAGACTTGAATCCACTAGTCTGGATCAATAGGAATGAACTAAGCCTTAAATCCACAAAACTAGCCTCTTCAACCCTTGAATCCACGAGGGGTTGTGTTTCAGTCCACAAAGAACTGGAGCACTCTCAAACTGGGAGAACATTAAAAGGGGAGAAGCAAAACTCTAAAAAAGAGAGTAACTTCAATTGCGAGTTCAAGGGTTATAATGGAGGCCTAATACATGCCTCAACAAGTGAAGGGTCCTCCAAAATGATAGGACCCGCGAAAAGAAAATACAAAGTGGTCTGACAACGGTTAACTGTCAGAAGAAATGTCAGAGGACAGATATACAAGGAAAAAAAAAGAGATTTTGGACATTTACAGAGAATTTTTTGCAACTTTCGACAGCTTCCAAGTCTGACAGAAGAAATTGTGCGCTCTTAAAAGATATTATAAGTTCCCATGTGATTCTCAGACACTCTTGTCAGCTCCTAGATTGATCCTCCTGGCACACAAAAGCCTTAAATGGCTGCTCCTAGGCTCTTACTGGCTACATCAACTAATGACACAATTAGGGGGGAAGGAAGTCATCAAGTTCCTTCAAGACTGGTCTGACCCACCTCTGATATGAGCACTAGCTTTTATCAAAAAAACATTTGCACAAATATAGAGTGTATATTGTGTGGCCTCATTACATTATTTTATTGTCTTAAATGTCTATAATAGAATTACCTGAGATAATTATCACTCCGAACCTTAAAAGTGCCAGGATCTATATTAGACCAGCAATCTGGCATATCTTTCTCTAACTTGCAGAATGGAACTTGGGATGCTGCTATTGGTCTTTCAATGAAAGACTTTGCACCAACTGAAATGTAAACAATAACATTAATCCGACAGAATGTTAAATATATAGGGGTGCAAAATTAATATGAGAAGTTGAAAAGCTTACGACGAGTATTTGAAATCTGCCCTTCACCAGATCTCCACTTGAAGGAGAGCCGAAGGGATGATTTTCTTCTTGAACCCAATGGACTGGAGCTTAAGGAACCCTTCTTTTCAGTTGGAACCAAACATGGAAGGCAATTATTTGGGATAATACCACAATTATCTAATATTCCTCCATCCACAGAGGCAATGTCGTCAGCATAAACAGGAGAAACTTCACTGTGTTCTAGTGAGTTCCTGTGATTGGCAGAATTTCCAAGTGTGGAAATTTTCAGGTCATTATGGTTGATCTCTTCAAAAGTGGCATCCTTGAACGAGTTGATATTTGACAAGGATTCGATGTCGAGACCAGTAAAAGATATCAAATCTGAAAGGATTTGATCCAAGGATCATTTGTCAGCTGAGTGAGAAAGTACTTGTACACACACAAACACACACAGGAGATCATACCATCAGTAAGAGTGTGATGTAGGCATCAATGTTTGGAAGAAAGAGAGGAGAAACAGATGGACAGAAGGAAAGAAAAAAAGAGAGAAAGTACATATAAGTAAATATAGAGGGGGGAGGGGGACAGAGAGATGAATGGATAGAGAGAGATCACAATACCAGACTTAAGAGTAAAGTATTATCATCAAGGTAGGAGAAAGAGAGAAGATACATAAATAAACAGAGAGGAGAGAGACAGAAAAACAGATAAACAGAGGTGAAGAGAGAGGTAGAGAGGGGGGGAGAAAGAGAGAGAGAACGAGACCTTCCTGGACGCTATGAAAATCTTCATCACAATCTGACTCCACAGATACTGTAGCATCGAACCACATCTCGTCCTTACTTCCTAAGACATGCATTTCCTCAGTTTAGTGAAAAAGGATATATAATTACTAGATCTCAAAACTCATGTAAAAACAAGAAAAGTAAATTTGAGAAGAAAGAGGCTATAGAAGTTTGGTCTACAGTACAAGATACCAAACTAAATGAAAAATTTACACGAAATGTGCATTTGGAGAATGTGGAAGATGAAATTTCTTTGATCATAATCTACTTTCAACAAGCTCTTATGAGAGAGAAAAATCAAATGTCTACTGCAAGCCTCCAGATCAAATTCATTCCATCAAGGGAAAATTAGAAGAAAAGAACACTAAGGTCCCCGATAAATCAAATCAAGAGAGTTACCGAAAAACAATCAATCAAGATTATGGGCGAAACTACGACTAAAATTACATTCAACAGATGGAATAATCCGAGCGCAACGTTCCAAACAGTCAGTAGAGTTTTATCCGAAGCGCAGAAAACCACATTAAAAGTTTAAAAGAAGGATTATGGAGCATGTTAATGATCGGGAACCCAGAAAATCGGAGCAAATAACGCGATCATTTCAAAATATACCATACCTCGGAAAATCGGATTCGCATAATTACGTCGGCCATCTCCATCGATCGAACCCTCCGCCTCGCGGATCGGATCCATATACGATGATTTCCGAGACCAAATCCGCATCCGGCGCACCATAATCCTCCTTTTAGAACGCCGCCGCGGCTTCAGATGATCGCCTCCGCCTACCCTAGGGCTCGAAACGCAGCCTCCCATTGTAATTCGCTCAATTGCTCGTTCCTCGACCGCGGCGATCGTCTGTTTTTGGGTAGCTATGCATGACTCGAATTTCCGTGAGTTCACACCTTTCCCTGCCACGCGGCCGGCGTGGATGGGAGATCACGCGGCTTTTACACCCACCGGTGTTCGTGATGCAGCTCTACACGCCACAGAGATACAGGGAGATTCTCTTTAATGGGAGAGAGAGAGATAGATTAACGAAAACGATGCAAAATAAACCGAAGTGATTCCCATATCAATCCAGTCTTTATTTGAATAAAGTTGTTCGAAAACGGAATCGAGAGAGGGAAAATCAACGACGATCAGCAAAACAGATTCCTGTCGGCATTTGCTCAAATAAATTTGTGGATTATTCTGTTTTGGAGAATGCGAGAAACAGAGAGGAAGATGCCTGTCGAGAGAGAGAGAGAGAGAGAGAGAATCGGAGAGAGCATTGTTTGACATACTCAACGGTGCAGGAAATCGAAGGAAAAAGACGGTGGGGATGTCCACATCAGATCAATTATAATTTTGTCCATTATTACTCTGTGACAGAAAACTATGTACCAACAGTTTGAAGAAAATTATAAAAATTATATCTTGGATAGGTTTTGTCTTGATTGGACTCATTTCTTCGAGGCCCATTTTCTTTGTTTTGACCAGTTTTTCGGTTTACCGGTTCACAAGTTCAGACTTGAATAGGGTTGGGCGGTCCCGGTCACGGTCCAGATCTTAATTCAATCTCGGTCTCTGTCAACCTCGGTCACGATTATGTTCGGTCTTAATTTCGGTCTCTCTCGACCAAATGAACAAATGAAATTTTATAGTTAGAAACCTTACCGATGATACTTACTGATTTGTAACAAAGAAGAAGAAAGTATAATAGTATGAAAATTAGTTTGCATTTCATCACTATCCGCTTCTTCATTTTTATCCCACAATTTTAAGGTTATCAAAATAGATATAGTTATTGGAGATAATTTCCCCCTTTTCTGTGTTACAATCCCCGTCTTGATGAGAAAAGATACTTTGATGGAGAACTCGAAGCACAAACTGAGAGAAACCCTTTTGCTAATATTGTAAGTCATGGATATTTTTCAGACCCAATCTTACACCACCATTCTAGAGCATCAAGATGAGAGCATTCAACTTGAGAGACATACAAATAATTAAATATTTCATCAGATATTAGTTTTTCTAATAAGATATTTATGTTCTTCTTCCTTTTGAGCTTCATCAATTCAACCATCATTTTTGAACAAGTTGTACAAGTATTAGATAATGTCTCACTTTGTGAGCAAGAACTCGATATTGGCGGGCCATACATTAATTGAAGGAAATGTTTCAAAGTCTTTATGATATACTCTTGCTCATTATTTAGACTATATTCAAGTTTTAAATATAGATCTAGCATTGTAGAAATAGGGAAGATTAGCTTTCTTTTCACTGTGGCTTTTATTTAAGTAACTTTGTTTTCATCGCAGTACATGCTCCTTTGAGTGTCATTGATTGCTCTATGCTCATTGATCTTCCCATCATACCTTGAGATTAATTGCCTAAGACAACAATTGATGTGTTCAACTAAATTAACAAAAGATCAAAAATAAAAATAATATTAGGCGATATAATGGCCTTTAATTGAAAAAAAATCTCGGTGGCCTCCTGAAAAGCTAAAAGTTCATCTGAAAAAATCTTAAGAAGATCCCACTCTTCCGACATGATTAAAGAAATTCTTTTACCATATGTAAGAAAAGTTGTTGCCATTGCATTCAACTCCTTCCTCTTGTCCGATGTTGTCGTAATCATGACACATGTCGAATTCCACCTAGTAGGGACATCTATGGTTAATAAGTTTTTGTTTAACATTTTATACCTCTCGCATAATTCTTTATACTGATGAATTCTTTAAGGTGTACTATTTGCTGCAAGAACAATTTTTTGAAGCCGATGAAGAATTGCTCCAAATGGTCTTTGTGAAGTAACTTCCACTTCGTCTTTTTCACATTCTTTATCACCCTCACTTTCTGAACATAATGAAGTCAACAATAGAATACCTAACTCCTTCAAGCCTCCTTGAACAGCTAGGTTGAGAACATGGGCCATACATGGCACATGAAATTGCTTAGTGAATGTAGATCCACTCTCACTCAATAAATATTCTAAGCTTGCCACCATTGTCCTTTTATTGCTAGCGTTATCTGTTGTGATATTAAAAACCTAAAAAAAATTCATGTTTATATATTTAAGATTGAAAATTAAAATTACTTACTTAAGGTGAGATTATACTTTTACTACACACGATGCACCACCTCTACCAAAATTATACCTTGATGTGATACACCCAACTCCTCAACAACGAGCACTTGTTCATAAAGTCTCCACATATCATCAATCCAATGTATCGTGAACCCAAGTATTTGTTGTAAGGGAAATCCTTTCAATTTTTTGAAGTAATTCTCTTACCTTATCCCTTTCATCTTCAAATAGTTTATCTATCTCTCATCTTTTGGAATAGCCGCTAAGAATTCATTGACGAGACGAGACCGCGAGGTCGTCAATTTCACACGGTCTCGTGTCAAAAATTATACCGAACTTACCAATTTGGGGAATTAAGAGAGAATTGAGGGGTATAATGGTAAATACGGGTCAAATCCACAGGGAATTTAGGTATTTTTGAGATATCTTTTAGAATTTGGTCAAATTGGACGATGAATTGAGGTGAGAAATTAGGAAAAATGGTGGATTTAGAAAGATAACTTCAAAACAAATCCACGGAATCAAGAATCGTTGAATTTGGACTTGATTTCACGGAGAAATCGAAATTTGAAGTGGAGAGAAATTTTCGGACGTTGAAATCGTAATTTTAGATGAAATTCTATGAAATTGAAAGCTAAATCCTAATCTAAACAAAAATTAAAGATAATAGGAGGATAATTGAGGTAAAACCGCTTCCACTAAACCCATTTAGCGATCAAAACGAGGTGATTAAGCCGATTAATCACCGAAAAACGTCAAGATCGTCACGCCGAGCTTCAAGCGTCGATTTCTCCCTCGATTTTCCACCAAATCTCGACTTCTACCCCTCCATGGATGCGGAATTGAGAGAGGAGGAGGAAGAACTCGAGAGAAACGAGTGGATCGGTGTATAGACAAGTCAATTTTATTGAAATCCAACTCGAATACATAGAACGACGAAGAACTTGTCTATTTATAAGGCGAATTAGGGGAAAAACCGTCCGATTGATGCGTTTAATCCGCATTAACGGCCGAGATTAAACACATCAATTCGAAAACGGTAAGCTTAAATCGTGGCCGTCGGGATCGTGGATGGACGATCTGGATGCGATCTCCCGAGATGCGTTATAAAAACGCATGGAACGGCGCCGTTGGATCGCGATCGAACGCTCCAGATGCGTTTGATCGCGTGAAATCGTGGCCGTTATAACGCCTCAATTAAGGCACGTGCTTGATTGATCTCCGGTGCACCCCGCCTCCACGCGATTGACGCGCGAGATGCTGCCACGTCGCATAAGATCCAGCCGTTATAATAGCTTTATTTGGCACGTGTCTTGATCAAATCAGGTGGTCCGTCTGTCCACCCGATCGGCATCCTCCGATCACGATCCGACGCTCCTCCGTTAGCCACGTCGCCTGCACGTCAAAACAGTGTGTGGAGTTAGTCCCACACGGAAACAATTATAGAGCCTTAGCTCTATAAAAGGTACGCCGCATAACGGCTTTCGAAATTCTGTCCCCTTAGACACGGGGGACCCATTTATATTATATTAGATATGAGTATAATACTATATATAAAATATACTCGCCACGTAGGCGCTGCGCGGGTCCGCGTGGCGCTGCCACGTGGCCTTGCGTGCCACGTCGCATCCACGCGGGTCCCGTGCCCCTTTTTTTTAAATTTTTATTTATTATTAAAAATCGAAAATAAAATAAGAAAAACAGTTTTAAAAATCCGGAAAAAAATACGAAAAAAATCCCTAAAAAAATTGTAAAAAAATCATATCTTTTTAAAATATAACTCCAAATTAATCCAAATTTCTTTCATTGGACCTGAAATTTAATTATCTATCATTCTAAAAATTCAAAGTATTTAAATAACAAGAGATTTAATTTATATTTCAAAAATACATTCATTTTTAAAAGATTTTAACTTTAGAAAATTAAATGAATGTTCATAGAAATGATTTCTCTTATTATTTAACTTTAAAAACCATTCATAATCTCAAGTAAAGATGGGTTATAAAATTATTTATCCTTAATTCATCATAATTAACCCTAATTTAGTGTATTTTTGAGATTATGACATAAATATGCATAGAATGATAGAAATGCACTCAAAGTATGATAACATGCACATAAATGTAATGTTTTTATGCCTTAAATTGCATTAATAATCATGTTTTATCATGTTAAGATTACATGTTATCACACCCCCAACTTAAATAATTGCTAGTCTCTTAGCAATTTCCTATAGAATCTCCCTAGAAAGTCTTTTCTACTTCTCAATCCTACTACTAAAGAGGTGAAATGTATATAAGTATGATTACTCTTCCTCATAGTGTGGACCATAGTGATCTAGATTCCATTTCTAGGTTGACTTCTTTAGTGCATATTAGGGTAGTGCTCATCGGCTGATGCTCGAGTCTAATTCTCAATTGTGATCGAGGTGAGCATATCTAAGGTTTAATGCTATGGGGATGAAAAGATCCTCACACTCTCATGAGCAGATGTAATCCTTACCCTCTCCATAGATTCATCACTCCTTCCCTCAAAAATGGAGGCTACTTAATGTATTAGAATTCCCTTCAACTTACCTCCCTCCTAAAAAGAGTGCAATTGCAAAGGTATTCCTATCTTTGGATGCAGCGTTTGAGGTGGTTGAAAGAAATTTAAAGACACTATTTCTAAAGGAATGATGTGGTTAAAAGCAAACATGTGTGTAAACAAAATGGATTTTTAAACAAAGGTGGTACCACTTATGATAATTTTAGCTCCCAAATGATGTGGATGGTGATGGATGATAGGGATAGATGGAAATGATAGAGATGGTGGTGTTGAGAAGAGAAGATATTCCTCTAACTTATTCTCCTTCTTTTTCACTTCTTCTATTTCTCTTTTTTTCTTTCTTTTTTTCTCCTTCCTTTTTTTCCTTGCCTTTTTTTCTTTTTTTCTCTTTTTGTTTTTGCTTTTTGTAACATACTTCAAAAATTTCAAAAAGAGTTTACATGAAATAAGGATATGGAGGAGTTGTTTTCGTGGAGGTTTGAAGAGAGTTTGTAATGTTTGAAGGAATGTGTACATGTGAGAGGAATGTGGAGGAGATGTGATGGATGTGTGAGTCACTTGGGAGTGTGATTATCATAAGTGAGGTTTAAAACAAAGTGGTGTAACTACTTGACTGATTTGGAAGAGATAAACTAAATGCCTATAAGGAAAAGATAGGTATTTCAAAAATTGATGGATCATTGCACTCTTTTAAGGGAAAGTTTGGTATCGAGGAATTCCCACACTAAGCAGGTTCGGCTGATGTAAGGTAGGGGATAAGAATTTTGCTTGAACTTCACTCAAAATCTCTCCATTTCAAATCCATAGCACTTCAACCTTCTGATTACTCATTTTTCCTCGGTGCCTTGTTAGATACCCAACCCCAAAGAAGTCAACCATTACGAATAATCCCATGGTTTATCTAGATCACTTGGTTTTATTACTCAAAATGTAATCATATGGGCTATTAGGCCCTCATTTCTACATCTCTAGTAGATAAGATCTCAAGCTTTCAAGACTTCTAAGGTGGAGAAGAGTGGTAAAAAAATTTGGAAAAATAGGAGTTTTTTTAGAATTTAGATTTTTTTAAAAATTTTTTTGAAAAAAATTGTTGAATTTTTTTCTAAGTCCTCACCCCCCAACTTAAACTCTTCATTGTCCTCAATGAAATTACTATGCTCATGATGAAAGATAGCAATAATAATGATCATGGCATGAAAAAATGATAATAAATGTGGTAAGGAGAAAAAGGGTTTAGAAAAAAAACTCATTTGGGCTTTTTTTGATGCTTGTTCACGGGATTTCTCGTGCGTGCGCGCCCTTCATAATATAGTTCTTCGCCAATGTATTTATTCTAAGAAAGAAACTAAAGGAAAAAAACACAAAAAAATGATAACTTTGGGCTGCCTCCCAATAAGCGCTAAGTTTATCGTCTTCAGCCGAGACTCGTTTAAGCTCATATTCTCCAAAAAAATTGATGCGATTATTTTGAATAAAAAAACTTGATGCATGATAAGAAAATTCCTCAAGATTCAAACCATAATTATCCTTGTTATGAATAATAAATCATTATACTCCATGGTTTGAAAGTGAAATTAAGAATTTTATGCATGAAATTCAAATCATATCATCAGATCAGATTCATGTAATCACAAATTAGTGGAGATAATATATTATAGATATATTATATTATAGATATAAATATAGAGATATAGATATATTTTTTTCGAGAAAAATTTTCTATCGATAGAGCGGTTGAAATTCAGATTACTTCGAATCTATCATGGCCTAAGTCTACACAAAGCATGGCTTCGATGCGGCCTAGGACGACGAGAAACTCTAATAACCTTAGTACAACAGGCTTTTTCGTATAGAATCGTGAATTTCAATAAAGATAAAAAAAAAATTTCAACAATGATTTAGAAAAACAAGTCATGCGTAATTCAGTGAGAGCTTGGCCCTCTCAAAAGCGATACATGTGAGCAATAGACCGTAATCCTTAGAAGAGGGAAAATTACTCAAGATGGCATCGAGTTGAGGATCATTTAAGATAGATTTCATCTTCGGAAGGCATTAAACATGTTTTCTAAATGAATGACATTCCATGAAAATAATTATATACTACTAATTTATCAAATAATGGCAAAGATCATACCTGGGTGTCGGTATCCGTGAGTGTTTGTAATTTCTTAACCCGATTTTAAAAAATGATCGCCCGTAGTCCGTAGAGAAGGGGTCGAATTCACTTATTCTCTTCGAATTAAGGATCACGAAGATAGAATTCACTTCGGATCACTCAAATTATGATCGATGCGAGTTAATTTCAAGAAATAAAAGAAAAATCTGATGTTGACCAAGTCAAAATTGACGAATTATCTAAAAAATATGCCTTAAATTCCCCGACAACGGCGCCATTTTGACGAGACGAGACCGCGAGGTTGTCGATTTCACACGGTCTCGTGTCAAAAATTATACCGAACTTACCAATTTGGGGAATTAAGAGAGAATTGAGGGGTGTAATGGTAAATACGGGTCGAATCCACAGGGAATTTAGGTATTTTCGAGATATCTTTTAGAATTTGGTCAAATTGGATGATGAATTGAGGTGACAAATTAGGGAAAATGGTGGATTTAGAAAGATAACTTCAAAACAAATCCACGGAATCAAGAATCGTTGAATTTGGACTTGATTTCACGGAGAAATCGAAATTTGAAGTGGAGAGAAATTTTCGGACGTTGAAATCGTAATTTTAGATGAAATTCTATGAAATTGAAAGCTAAATCCTAATCTAAACAAAAATTAAAGATAATAGGAGGATAATTGAGGTAAAACCGCTTCCACTAAACCCATTTAGCGATCAAAACGAGGTGATTAAGCCGATTAATCACCGAAAACGTCAAGATCGTCACGCCCGAGCTTCAAGCGTCGATTTCTCCCTCGATTTTCCACCAAATCTCGACTTCTACCCCTCCATGGATGCGGAATTGAGAGAGGAGGAGGAAGAACTCGAGAGAAACGAGTGGATCGGTGTATAGACAAGTCAATTTTATTGAAATCCAACTCGAATACATAGAACGACGAAGAACTTGTCTATTTATAAGGCGAATTAGGGAAAACCGTCTGATTGATGCGTTTAATCCGCATTAACGGCCGAGATTAAACCCATCAATTCGAAACGGTAAGCTTAAATCGTGGCCGTCAGATCGTGGATGGACGATCTGGATGCGATCTCCCGAGATGCGTTATAAAACGCATGGAACGGCGCCCGTTGGATCGCGATCGAACGCTCCAGATGCGTTTGATCGCGTGAAATCGTGGCCGTTATAACGCCTCAATTAAGGCACGTGCTTGATTGATCTCCGGTGCACCCC
This sequence comes from Lemna minuta, assembly GCA_024174645.1. Classification (NCBI taxonomy): domain Eukaryota; kingdom Viridiplantae; phylum Streptophyta; class Magnoliopsida; order Alismatales; family Araceae; genus Lemna; species Lemna minuta. The sequence goes on along the minus strand of CM044107.1, from coordinate 15,153,842 downwards.
GCCTCCACGCGATTGACGCGCGAGATGCTGCCACGTCGCATAAGATCCAGCCGTTATAATAGCTTTATTTGGCACGTGTCTTGATCAAATCAGGTGGTCCGTCTGTCCACCCGATCGGCATCCTCCGATCACGATCCGACGCTCCTCCGTTAGCCACGTCGCCTGCACGTCAAAACAGTGTGTGGAGTTAGTCCCACACGGAAACAATTATAGAGCCTTAGCTCTATAAAAGGTACGCCGCATAACGGCTTTCGAAATTCTGTCCCCTTAGACACGGGGGACCCATTTATATTATATTAGATATGAGTATAATACTATATATAAAATATACGCGCCACGTAGGCGTTGCGCGGGTCCGCGTGGCGCTGCCACATGGCCTTGCGTGCCACGTCGCATCCACGCGGGTCCGCGCCCCCTTTTTAAATTTTTTTATTTATTATTAAAAAAATCGAAAATAAAATAAGAAAAAAACAGTTTTTAAAAAAATCCGGAAAAAAATACAGAAAAAAATCCCTAAAAAAATTATAAAAAAATCATATCTTTTAAAAATACAACTCTAAATTAATCCAAATTTCTTTCATTGGACCTGAAATTTAATTATCTATCATTCTAAAAATTCAAAATATTTAAATAACAAGAGATTTAATTTATATTTCAAAAATACATTCATTTTTAAAAGATTTTAACTTTAGAAAATTAAATGAATGTTCATAGAAATGATTTCTCTTATTATTTAACTTTAAAAACCATTCATAATCTCAAGTAAAGATGGGTTATAAAATTATTTATCCTTAATTCATCATAATTAACCCTAATTTAGTGTATTTTGAGATTATGACATAAATATGCATAGAATGATAGAAATGCACTCAAAGTATGATAACATGCACATAAATGTAATGTTTTATGCCTTAAATTACATTAATAATCATGTTTTATCATGTTAAGATTACATGTTATCACACCCCCCAACTTAAATAATTGCTAGTCTCTTAGCAATTTCCTATAGAATCTCCCTAGAAAGTCTTTTCTACTTCTCAATCCTACTACTAAAGAGGTGAAATGTATATAAGTATGATTACTCTTCCTCATAGTGTGGACCATAGTGATCTAGATTCCATTTCTAGGTTGACTTCTTTAGTGCATATTAGGGTAGTGCTCATCGGCTGATGCTCGAGTCTAATTCTCAATTGTGATCGAGTTGAGCATATCTAAGGTTTAATGCTATGGGGATGAAAAGATCCTCACACTCTCATGAGCAGATGTAATCCTTACCCTCTCCATAGATTCATCACTCCTTCCCTCAAAATGGAGGCTACTTAATGTATTAGAATTCCCTTCAACTTACCTCCCTCCTAAAAAGAGTGCAATTGCAAAGGTATTCCTATCTTTGGATGCAGCGTTTGAGGTGGTTGGAAGAAATTTAAAGACACTATTTCTAAAGGAATGATGTGGTTAAAAGCAAACATGTGTGTAAACAAAATAGATTTTTAAACAAAGGTGGTACCACTTATGATAATTTTAGCTCCCAAATGATGTGGATGGTGATGGATGATAGGGATAGATGGAAATGATAGAGATGGTGGTGTTGAGAAGAGAAGATATTCCTCTAACTTATTCTCCTTCTTTTCACTTCTTCTATTTCTCTCTTTTTCTTTCTTTTTTTCTCCTTCCTTTTTTTCCTTGCCTTTTTCTTTTTTTCTCTTTTGTTTTTGCTTTTTGTAACATACTTCAAAAATTTCAAAAGAGTTTACATGAAATAAGGATATGGAGGAGTTGTTTCGTGGAGGTTTGAAGAGAGTTTGTAATGTTTGAAGGAATGTGTACATGTGAGAGGAATGTAGAGGAGATGTGATGGATGTGTGAGTCACTTGGGAGTGTGATTATCATAAGTGAGGTTTAAAACAAAGTGGTGTAACTACTTAACTGATTTGGAAGAGATAAACTAAATGCCTATAAGGAAAATATAGGTATTTCAAAAATTGATGGATCATTGCACTCTTTTAAGGGAAAGTTTGGTATCGAGGAATTCCCACACTAAGCAGGTTCGGCTGATGTAAGGTAGGGGATAAGAATTTTGCTTGAACTTCACTCAAAATCTCTCCATTTCAAATCCATAGCACTTCAACCTTCTGATTACTCATTTTTCCTCGGTGCCTTGTTAGATACCCAACCCCAAAGAAGTCAACCATTATGAATAATCCCATGGTTTATCTAGATCACTTGGTTTTATTACTCAAAATGTAATCATATGGGCTATTAGGCCCTCATTTCTACATCTCTAGTAGATAAGATCTCAAGCTTTCAAGACTTCTAAGGTGGAGAAGAGTGGTAAAAATTTGGAAAATAGGAGTTTTTAGAATTTAGATTTTTAAAATTTTTTAAAAAAATTGTTGAATTTTTCTAAGTCCTCACCCCCCAACTTAAACTCTTCATTGTCCTCAATGAAATTACTATGCTCATGATGAAAGATAGCAATAATAATGATCATGGCATGAAAATGATAATAAATGTGGTAAGGAGAAAAGGGTTTAGAAAAACTCATTTGGGCTTTTTGATGCTTGTTCACGGAATTTCTCGTGCGTGCGCGCCCTTCATAATATAGTTCTTCGCCAATGTATTTATTCTAAGAAAGAAACTAAAGGAAAAACACAAAAATGATAACTTTGGGCTGCCTCCCAATAAGCGCTAAGTTTATCGTCTTCAACCAGACTCGTTTAAGCTCATATTCTCCAAAAATGATGCGATTATTTTGAATAAAAACTTGATGCATGATAAGAAAATTCCTCAAGATTCAAACCATAATTATCCTTGTTATGAATAATAAATCATTATACTCCATGGTTTGAAAGTGAAATTAAGAATTTTATGCATGAAATTCAAATCATATCATCAGATCAGATTCTTGTAATCACAAATTAGTGGAGATAATATATTATAGATATATTATATTATAGATATAAATATAGAGATATAGATATATTTTTTTCGAGAAAAATTTTCTATCGATAGAGCGATTGAAATTCAGATCACTTTGAATCTATCATGGCCTAAGTCTACGCAGAGCATGGCTTCGATGCGGCCTAGGACGACGAGAAACTCTAATAACCCTAGTACAACAGGCTTTTTCGTATAGAATCGTGAATTTCAATAAAGATAAAAATTTCAACAATGATTTAGAAAATCAAGTCATGCGTAATTCCGTGAGAGCTTGGCCCTCTCAAAACGATACATGTGAGCAATAGACCGTAATCCTTAGAAGAGGGAAAATTACTCAAGATGGCATCGAGTTGAGGATCATTTAAGATAGATTTCATCTTCGGAAGGCATTAAACATGTTTTCTAAATGAATGACATTCCATGAAAATAATTATATACTACTAATTTATCAAATAATGGCAAAGATCATACCTGGGTGTCGGTATCCGTGAGTGTTTGTAATTTCTTAACCCGATTTTAAAAAATGATCGCCCGTAGTCCGTAGAGAAGGGGTCGAATTCACTTATTCTCTTCGAATTAAGGATCACGAAGATAGAATTCACTTCGGATCACTCAAATTATGATCGATGCGAGTTAATTTCAAGAAATAAAAGAAAAATCTGATGTTGACCAAGTCAAAATTGACGAATTATCTAAAAAATATGCCTTAAATTCCCCGGCAACGGCGCCATTTGACGAGACGAGACCGCGAGGTTGTCAATTTCACACGGTCTCGTGTCAAAAATTATACCGAACTTACCAATTTGGGGAATTAAGAGAGAATTGAGGGGTGTAATGGTAAATACGGGTCGAATCCACAGGGAATTTAGGTATTTTCGAGATATCTTTTAGAATTTGGTCAAATTGGATGATGAATTGAGGTGACAAATTAGGGAAAATGGTGGATTTAGAAAGATAACTTCAAAACAAATCCACGGAATCAAGAATCGTTGAATTTGGACTTGATTTCACGGAGAAATCGAAATTTGAAGTGGAGAGAAATTTTCGGACGTTGAAATCGTAATTTTAGATGAAATTCTATGAAATTGAAAGCTAAATCCTAATCTAAACAAAAATTAAAGATAATAGGAGGATAATTGAGGTAAAACCGCTTCCACTAAACCCATTTAGCGATCAAAACGAGGTGATTAAGCCGATTAATCACCGAAAACGTCAAGATCGTCACGCCGAGCTTCAAGCGTCGATTTCTCCCTCGATTTTCCACCAAATCTCGACTTCTACCCCTCCATGGATGCGGAATTGAGAGAGGAGGAGGAAGAACTCGAGAGAAACGAGTGGATCGGTGTATAGACAAGTCAATTTTATTGAAATCCAACTCGAATACATAGAACGACGAAGAACTTGTCTATTTATAAGGCGAATTAGGGAAAACCGTCTGATTGATGCGTTTAATCCGCATTAACGGCCGAGATTAAACCCATCAATTCGAAACGGTAAGCTTAAATCGTGGCCGTCAGATCGTGGATGGACGATCTGGATGCGATCTCCCGAGATGCGTTATAAAACGCATGGAACGGCGCCCGTTGGATCGCGATCGAACGCTCCAGATGCGTTTGATCGCGTGAAATCGTGGCCGTTATAACGCCTCAATTAAGGCACGTGCTTGATTGATCTCCGGTGCACCCCGCCTCCACGCGATTGACGCGCGAGATGCTGCCACGTCGCATAAGATCCAGCCGTTATAATAGCTTTATTTGGCACGTGTCTTGATCAAATCAGGTGGTCCGTCTGTCCACCCGATCGGCATCCTCCGATCACGATCCGACGCTCCTCCGTTAGCCACGTCGCCTGCACGTCAAAACAGTGTGTGGAGTTAGTCCCACACGGAAACAATTATAGAGCCTTAGCTCTATAAAAGGTACGCCGCATAACGGCTTTCGAAATTCTGTCCCCTTAGACACGGGGGACCCATTTATATTATATTAGATATGAGTATAATACTATATATAAAATATACGCGCCACGTAGGCGTTGCGCGGGTCCGCGTGGCGCTGCCACATGGCCTTGCGTGCCACGTCGCATCCACGCGGGTCCCGCGCCCCTTTTTTTAAATTTTTATTTATTATTAAAAATCGAAAATAAAATAAGAAAAACAGTTTTAAAAATCCGGAAAAATACAGAAAAATCCCTAAAAATTATAAAAATCATATCTTTTAAAATACAACTCTAAATTAATCCAAATTTCTTTCATTGGACCTGAAATTTAATTATCTATCATTCTAAAAATTCAAAATATTTAAATAACAAGAGATTTAATTTATATTTCAAAAATACATTCATTTTTAAAAGATTTTAACTTTAGAAAATTAAATGAATGTTCATAGAAATGATTTCTCTTATTATTTAACTTTAAAAACCATTCATAATCTCAAGTAAAGATGGGTTATAAAATTATTTATCCTTAATTCATCATAATTAACCCTAATTTAGTGTATTTTGAGATTATGACATAAATATGCATAGAATGATAGAAATGCACTCAAAGTATGATAACATGCACATAAATGTAATGTTTTATGCCTTAAATTGCATTAATAATCATGTTTTATCATGTTAAGATTGCATGTTATCATTTATGCTTCGCCTTGTACTAAGTAGTTGCAAAACTTTTTAAACTAAGGATGATCAAGTAGCGTAAAAAGTGCATCTTTCTTAACAATTAAATCTATACACTCTTCCTTTGTGTGCTCCAAATTCCTGCCCTTAAATTTAAAAGTCTTTGAAAAATAGTATGTTAAAGTATAAGGAGCATTTGATGACCTTAGTTTCTTATAAATCTCTACATTAAAGTTTCTTAAGTGCTTCCATCACTTGATTACGCTTTTGCTTATGTCCCTCTTCACTTTTACCTCTTTCGATGGGGTAGCTATCTTACAAATTTTGCAAAGATACTCATTGTTCATGATCTTCATGAAATGTTGTAACATTTCTCTTTTATGAAGAGCTTGTACTAGCAACATTTGTAGAAACAAATGTTGATGCATCGTTTGATTCAATCTAAAAGAAAAATGACTAACATTAGTAAGATATTGTCATATATTTTTAGAGATCAATCTAAAAAATATATACCTCATCTCCAATAGATTCCATTGGTGGCAATATAAAACATTGTTTAAAAATTATATTAAAACATTAGAGTTAAAAGGACAAAATTAATTAGAAACTAACCATCCAAAATTCAAAATATCAAATTGTATCAAAATTTATACTATGATAAATTTATATCAAAAAATTTGAATTTTTTGGATATTCTAATGCATATCAAACTTCAAAGATATTTAATACTAAATTTAAATCAGAACTATTCTAAATTTTCCCCATTCTAAAATAAAAAAATCAAACAAACATATAATCGGAATTGAATAGATATATAAACTAGATTTAATAGAGATAGAAGTAAATATCAAGATCAAAAATCAAACTTAATCCAAATTAAAAAAAAATCAGAACAAATCTAAATTTAACCAAATTAAAAATTTAAAAACAAATCCCACCTGATCTCAATGTGGCCTAATTTGAAATCCAATTAATAAGAATACTCAAATCCCAGTCGCCGAGTGCCTTCCAAAGCCCTAATTGAGAGGGTCGTGGCAAAGAAAAAAAGCAGCGCCAATAAAACAAAGAATCTGAGCGGGAGAAGGGTAGCAAAGAGAGCAATGAAATGGTCGGGCTAATGTCTACAAAACCTAAAAACTTGTCTACCGAGAAGATTTCCTCTGAATCAGTTAACTAGACTTCTCCGGGGGAACCTAGTAGTGGGTCGACGGAGGCTCAAGAGCGCCTAGTCAAGGAAAGAGTGAAAAAGCCATGGCGAAGGGAAAGCTAGGAAGTGCACATCGTCTTGCTCTCACTCCCAATCCAGACGACGCGGACAAGGAGAACAAGTCGATAGTAAATACTCGTATGAAGGATAAATCTAGTAGGAAGCCGGGTCAACGCCAAATCATTCAAGAACCTTCATGGTCCATCTTCCATGGTCACCATCTTCAGAGAAAAGAATTTCAAAAAATTGTCAAGCTCTTCAGAGAGAGAATCTGTCAAGATTCCCACAACTGGTCTGAGACCGGACCGAACTTGGGCTGAGACCGTCAAAGGCCCATTTTGAGGAACCGATGGTCCGTATCCGGTTTGACCGCCCTCTCGGTCTCAGGCCATCCCTAGACTTTAGGAATTCCCCTTTCCGTACACTCCATTTCTATTTCCGTAAATTCAATATTTTTTTCTAAAATTTTCACGTAACCGACTTCACGATCTCGTGTTACCGGAATTGGGGAGAACAGAGAGGAAGAAGATGGTGGCGATCTCGTTATACCGGGGAAACCTGCACAGAGTTCCCGAAGTCCCCAGGACATGGCGGATGCCGCCTCGGGTAATCTCCGTCGGTGAATTCAAAGCCCTCTTGGACAGGCGATCAAGAACCCTAGCTCGATTACAGCCTCCGGAAACGGCGATCGATGCTGAAGAGGAGGGAATGGGCGAAAGCGGATGCCCTAAGTTAGGTCAATTGCTCGAAGTTGCCGTCGCCGCAGGCGTGGAGGAGGCGAAGCTTGAGATTGATGAAGTGGAGGTTGCTTCATCTGGTTTAGACATTCAGAAATCGATTGTGCCGGAGAATAACGCAGTTGAGGAGAGGAAAACAGATAATAATTTCTCCATCGATGGGAGCAAGACCAGTGAACTCGAGGTAGTTTAGAGGTTTAAAACCTTTCTTAATCGTCGTAAAATTTATACACAATTTTAGAGCAGATTTTCAAGAAACATAAGTTTAATGCGATTTTTGCATTGGATCCGTCTCAATGGATACGCGTAATCCTGACATATGAAAATTAATCTGTTACGGTATTATTCAAACCGTAGCAATTTTCTCCAAGCCGATGAAGATCTTTTACTTCGAAACCTCCAACATAAATATGCAAACGCATTTGTGCGGAGGAAAGCAGATAAAAATTTCTCTGCTAATGGGAGAAAGACTGGTGAATTTAAGGTAGTCTGGATGTTCAGAATAGCTTGGGAGAAGGAGAAATCTTGCTTTGTAGCAAGTCATAAAAAAGAATTTTTGTTGAGCATATATGTATTCAGGTCTCTAGTATGGCAGAATTCTCATAATATGTGATCGATGCAAGTAATACTGCCCTCTTATATGGTGATTGATTCGCCTGCATCAAACTGTATTTTAAAAGAATATGCCTCGCTTTCAGGCAAGCTTACCTGATGGTGCCAGTGCCATTGATCAAAGGAAAAGAGAACTGGAAGAGAAACTTTATCTCTTAAACGAGAAAAAACATCACCTTGTACAAATGCTCAAACAGGTAATTTTGTTTTCCACACACAGAAGATAATTCTAGCTAATTTACTCAAATTTCCATAGATCTTAAATGCTGAGGAGGAGATGAAGAAAAGATCAAGTATCCCGATGCCTTTGGTTCGTGCCAATTTCCCCCCTCAAACTGATATTACCACTGAAAGCGGATCATCCATGAAGATTATGACTCCCAGGATGACTGTGGAGGTAAATTTTGGGGAATCGGAGGAGAGTCCATTCCATGGTCCTCAAGGGCGTAATCCACCGAACATCCAGAGCCCATCTCCATCACCGGTTTCTTCTTTCAATAAGCCAGCCCATGGATTTTTTCATAACTCTGTACGTATTTAATGAGAGAAAGAATTATTTTTTTCATTGTTGAATTTCGTACCAAATGGAAGCTGCTTCTTATTTTCTCAGCTGTCTTCACTACAGTTGCTTATACGATCAACTATGATGCAGAGATGATTCTTGCATCCTAAGCTCGTGTATATCTGTTTAAATTCCATATCTCTCTCAATTTACCCATCTAATCATATCTCTATCTATTTCATTCTGCATAAGCTAGTTTATTTTTGCAAACCAAGCTCAAGTACTTTCTCTATATCCATCTCTCTGTCATGTGTTTATCCTTCTAACCATCTCTCGATCTCTATCATTCTGAATATCTGGTTTATGTTTACATCCTAAGCTCACTTTCTCTCTATTTATTTACCCATCTCTTTCTCTCTACATGTTTATCTGTTTATCTATCTATTCTGCATAATCTACATTATACTTAAGTTTTTTCTAATTTGCGCAGGGAAATTCTTCTCGAGGAACCCCTGCCTCCACACCACATGGGAGTATGACGGCTAGCCCTTTATCCTTTGCCCCACAGGGACTCTAGCTCGCGGTACAAATCAAACATAATTTCTCTTTCGGGAATTCTGATTCTTGCCTCTTTTCCTTTTCCTGTTGATTCTGGTGGTGCCTCCTCTGTCTTCAGATATTCTCGACTCACCAGCCCTTCTTTGAGATGATCATGTAATAGGGCTCTTCATGTTTACATCCACCATAGTGTAAGAGAAAAAATAGGTCTCTTCGAGAGGTTCTCTCTGTGTTCATCTTGACGGTTCCATCTTAAGATATGTATGAGATCGCACATTCTTAGTCGAAATTGACATTTACCCTTTGGATGCAACCTAGAAAAGACGATCATGTTTGAAAAAATGACACAACCCTCTCACCAATGCTCCACCAGTTTACCCTTGCCAGGGGGAAGTTGCAGGGACAACCCCCCTCTATGTTATAAATCGGGGGGTCAGTCCCCTTTGTTGGATATGGTATATGAATTTGGCAAGTCCTGTATCTCTGTTCTAGGGTTTAGCCCTGCAGTCTCTCTCGCCCTCTCTTGTCCCTTAAGGGCATTTCTCCCCACCTCGTCTCACCAATTTGTCCTCTGACGCATCATCTATTCTTGTCTATTTCTGCATTTAAGGTTGCATTTCGATAGGACTTAAAAATCAAGGTTCCAATAGAAAAACTATCATCTGACCCTTCTATCAAGTGGAAGGACCTTTGAGGGAAATGATATCAGAAGGCATTGTATTGAGATGAAGAAGAAATATGAGGAACTGGTAGAAGTTTGTCGTCGATTCAAGTTATTTGAAGTTACTTGCTCTTGTTGAAATCTAATCTGGAGTATGGGTTTACTAGTTGAATTTTTCTTTGAAGAAAGCATTAGTCGGTGTGTGTTTCACAACCCTAGTCATGCTTCTCTCGGAATCTTCGTCTGCTTGGAGGCTCCATATTTCCATAGGTTAAGCTTGCTCTTTGATTTGATTTTACAATATAAATTTTTCGGGAATGAATGGTGGATATTATGATAGGGATCCCTAGAAAATACATGAAAGCTGAGTGAGGTGACCATTCAAATACATTTCATGTCATAGAAAATTTGGCATGCCAATCTATGGTTGAATTGTACTGAAATGGTCAACTATTTTTGGCTTCTCTGAATTTATAAAACAATATCAAACATAATCTAAAATGCTGAAGAAAATCTTCAAAGTATGGATTCCCTCACCTCATTTCTTCATGATTATGTAGAATTAGTGATTAAATGTCTAACAAACTTACCTTCATATTGTCTGAAAACATTTTATTTTTATGTTTAAAAATCATGTAAATAATATCATCATATGAAATGCATTATGTAATTTTGAAAACATTCACTATTAGCATTCCGGTGACTGTTTCTGAATCCGGGGAGGCTCCGGAAGAAAACGAGGGATTTAAATAGCCCTAAGCGTTTATACCGTGTCAATATTGAATAAAAATGAGAGCCCAACGCTTATTTATCTCTATCTTCTATTTCTCTCACTTTATTTGTATAGTTACTCTTGGAGATTTTGATCAATCAAATTGGAAAAGGCACTATTTCCTTGAATTTTTTATTCCTTTTTCTTTCTTAACTTGTTTTGCTTCTTTAAAGCACAAGAAATCATAAATTTTGACTATAAATTAAGGAAATTTCTCTAGTTGAATGCATGATGATTTCAACTTTCGTGTGTTTTATGTCATTGTTGTGTACTAATTTCATTCAATAATATTTATGTTTTCTTACTATAATGCTAAAGTAAGAGTCAAATCCTTAGGAAGCCTAAGTAATGAGATCAAATGCTTCGAATGGAAGATAGGAGCATGAAAAGAGATATGAATGTAGAATGTAGTGCATGGAGAGGGATATGAAATGATTACTTCTGATTTTTCTTGATGAATTTGAGATATAAATCCAAAATGAGACGAGGTAATGGGAATGAAGCAATGAAATGAGGATGATGGAATGGTGAGGTGAGAAGGGTGAATGATAGTATCAAGATATCAGTGCATAGACGATGACATGTGATATTTTGCAATGAATGGATAATGACAATGCTACTACATAAAATAGAAAATAAAATGTACTAAACAACTTAAGGATACTATCTCAATGAATGAACTAATCTAATCATGATGATTGTCCTAAGCCGGGTGATGCTAGATTTGCTTTTTTTCACAATCCCCTACTTGATTTCATTTGCATGACAAGCATGAGTATCAAGCAATTCTTACTCCAATCTCCTCTCCTTTTCCTTCAAGTAGCCTAATACTAAGAGAGAGCTAAAAAAATAAGAGAAGAGGGATAAATTGAAGTATATATGTGTTTTTATGGTCTTAGGCTTTGGCAGGTAAAATTTTCATTACCTTAAATTCATGAAATTTTTATGCTCAATTCTTTGATCAAAGGTGGTGATGGACAAAGGATGAAAAGAAAAGTCTAAAACTAAAATTTCTGCTCAAAACTCCTTCGAGATCGTGAAATATCATGATTTTAGTGTGGAGCATCTTTGGCCGTTTGATCAAGATCAAACACCTCAAGGAGCACAATGTGGCATACCTTGATTGGCATAGAACAGGCAGATGATCCCTTTTTAGGGCGGTGCAAATATGGGCAACCTCATCATGTTGATCGCGATTAGAAGGGTGCAAGAAAGAGACATGTGTCATTGTAGCTTTTAAAAGAAAATAAAAAAAACCTTAGAATGACACATGTTGTTAGATTTTCATCTTAGGGCCATGGTGTGGCCACGTGTCCTAAATTAAGTGGTCATGACAATAAAAAGGTGATGCATTTTCTTTAAAATTGTGTCAAGCCTAATCCACACATCTAAGAGCTTTGATTGACTAGGCCAATTGATGCAAATTGGGCATACCACACGACGAGTTGAGTGTTATGCTTCTTTTTAGTCCCACATGGAGCTAATCACAAAAAAATTCACCTATAAAATAAATAGTGTATCTCTACCCTCAATGAACGCATTATGGATTAAACATATCTTCCTTGACTCTCTTGTGCCTACATAGTGTCATGAAAGCATGCCTCACAGGCCTCTTGAACCCCAAGCACATGCCACATGGTAGACCTCTCATTACGTGAGCATGATGCGGAGGAGCCATGTCAACAATCGTGCCTAGGTGGTTTGCCACATGTCACAACCTGATTAGCCAAAACATTAATCCCTCTTTTTAACACTTTTTAACCAAAAATAAATCTCTAAAAATCCTTTTAAATCCCTTAAAAATCTAGCAAAAGAATCCCTAGCATAAAAGTCCTTAAAAATGAAGAGGTTGACCCAACTTTGCCTTCCCCATTAATTTTGAGTCGTCCTCAAACACATGATGATACATTTATCACATGCAAACCTAATTGATTGCTTTTCTTCATAACTATAGAGGGTGATGGAGAGTTGTTTCTTCCTCTATCTCTTTATAATTTGCATCCATGCTTTCCTACTCGTGTATTTATGTCTTTACATCTACATGAATCATTGAAGATATGAGAATCCAACCACTTCCAAAAAGTTAAATGGGGATAGTCTCGTGATATAAGCAATGAAAATGAGATGATGCATGACCTAACATAGTCATGTTTATACCCAATTAACACTAAATATATGTAAATAGAACATAAGAGGAATGACATGATGAATATGAAATTTTCACAAAAACATGATAGTGTGCATTGTATTAGAAAATATTATGCATTAAAACATATTAATAATGATGAAGCTAAAAGCATCAATGGCTATTTATCAATGCAAAACATTCACTTCAAAATTTTTGAATGAAAAGACTTGGATCTACAAATGAAATGGATCAATTTTTTTTGGTGGTTTGAAGTTATTTATGGTTTTGGGAAAAAGAATAGAAATCTTAAGCAAGGTCTATTCACAGGGACTCCTCCCATTTCCCCTAATATCTATGCCGATAATACCCATTATATTTTTGGGTTAGACTAATAGTATTTACAATGACTTAAACTATTGTGAATCAAGAAAATAGGATTAACTCTTCCATTACATAACTATAGCAAGTTCCAAGAATTTAATAATTTTTTTCTATTACCAAACTGATGTAGGATATTTCAAAATAAAGATATGTATGAAGTGAGATGTGAATGTGAATATCTACTTTATTATTCCTGAAATATTCCTACAATGAGGGAGGACCTATGAATTGATATCACTATGAAAAGATATTAGGAAATCAGTGAGAACATAGTGTGATATTATTCAGGAGTATAAAGACATAATGTTTTAGTAGGGATGATAAGATGATTAATAAGAGAAGAGAAGAGATGACAAGATAAGATATATATATCTATATATTACTAAAGACCAAGGTTAATTTTATTGTAGTTAATTAGTATGGATATAGGATGAAGGATGTGAATATTTCAAAGAGAGTAAATCAGATAAGATTTTAGGAAGGAGAACAGTGATAATAGATAATTTAATGGTAATGAAAAGTAGAAGATTGTGAAAGGAAAGGGATAGAGTGGGTGATAGAATAAATGATAAGATGAACGATGATAGGATGGGTAGGAATAAAAGTAGTATATTCTATACGCGATGGTTATAAAGATAGTAGGAGAGAGATAATTAGGATAGTTCTCAGGTTATTATCCCGTGTCAGCGACAAAATAAGTTTCAGGTGAGCGTTAATGTTGGACTTAAGATCTGAAAGTGAACTATTTCACGGGTAAAACGAGGATGATACCTGAGAGGCGACGGTGATGCGATATTCTCGGATTCGACAGTTGACCCGGATAACCTCGGATGCATCAGACGTGAAGTGGATGAAAGGCGACAGAAATGGGGGAGAAAAGAGAGGGAGATAGAATCAGAGAAGTGGGAATGCGGGAGAGGCATAGGAAGAACAGTGAACACAAGGATAAAAACGAACCAAGTAACCAATTTTATCAATAAACAACATCGTTTTCTTCTCTTACATTCGCCTATTTATACAGTAGGAAGGATAGAGAAGTTAGGATGAGGGGTTGTCTCAGGAGAGAGAGACAGTTGCGGCGTTTCGGAGAGAGAGGAATAGTCAACGGGTGTTTCTTCAACTTCTTGCGGAATGTCTCACGTTCCTTCGGTGCTCGATTTTGTAGGATTGTTGCTCGCGGAATCTCCTCCATTTTGTGTTGACACGTGGTAAGTGGTGGTGTCTGCTGCAGGAATAGGTTCGGGACGGTCGAGTTAATATCGTCGACGTTGTCTTCTTCCGTGGAGGAAAATTACGTGTAGTTCATTCGTGGATCATTTCTCGTAGAGAAAAGTGGTTGTTTGGGGTACTACGGATGCTCCATTCGCAGGTGTTGACCTGCGGGTTTCTTTCACGTACGGGGATGAAGATCGGGTCTTTGCATGGAGCATCCGCGTGTCTGCGCGCGATGTTGGACGTCGGAAATGGTCACTCGGTGGACTGATGAAAAGACAGTAGCTCCCGAGGATAGTCCATCGTCGGGTTTATTGGATGAACGTGGCGATGTGGAGATAATCTGCATAATGATATTTCTTCGTGACTGCTATCGGTTTTCTTCACGATCTATATCCAAGAAAAGCCGTGAACATATCTGATCTCTTGCCGATGGGCGGCGATGATGAAACCCTTCGGCCGTTGATTTCGATGCTTCATGAAGGCTGTAGACGTCATGTGAATGGGGAATTCGTGGATTCCTCTTAGCTTGTGTGTGACTAATAGTAGTTGTCGCAATCTCTGTAGTAGTTGTTTTCATCAGGTCGTTCAGTTTTCATACAATCTCTCATTGTTTTCTTCTGTTGTAGATCACGTGGGAGGTGACCCTCCTTGTTGACGTTAGTAGGAGCGGCTTCCTGGTGATCGTGGAGATGTAGAAAGTAGTTACTCCTTCGGTTGACATCTTTAAGGAGACTTCTTGCTTCAGGTGGAATTTTCTCGCAAGTTCTTCCATTGTAGGAATCTTTGGCGAAGTGTGCATTCGTTCTTCATTGTCCATTGTTCAGCCAAGTGTTCATGTCTGAGGTTGACGCTCAGATCTCCGTGTCTTTGATCCATTTGCGGCACTGTGCAGGGGCTGAAGAAGCAGTACAGCTACAACAAGATCCTAAAGGATCTCAAGAAAGAGTTTTTCCTCATTCAAGCTTTATGCGTGGAGATGATGCTCATATAGAAGATGGGAAGGATTGATCCTTGATCTCTTCATATCTCATTTAAATCTTTGAACTTTAGAATCCTTGGCAATGCTTCCATAAGTACTAATAATTAGATCTCTCCTAAATTCTATCTAGAGGAGGTTTTCAAAGAGAAAAGGAAATTTAATATAAAAGGGATTCTTATTAATTTTTTTGATATCATTACTTTATAACTATACAAGGTACCTATGATTTAGTGGATATGGTTTGGAGATTAGG
The DNA here is from genome assembly GCA_024174645.1 of Lemna minuta. Classification (NCBI taxonomy): domain Eukaryota; kingdom Viridiplantae; phylum Streptophyta; class Magnoliopsida; order Alismatales; family Araceae; genus Lemna; species Lemna minuta. Next base: position 15,138,281 of record CM044107.1, on the reverse strand, counting down.
ATCCTATATCAAGGTAGAAGATGGTTGACTTGGTCCACTCAAGGAATTCTAGGTTTCTAAAGATAAAGGTTAAATGTTTTGACCATGTCAATCTTTAGATCAGTATAAAATAGGAAAATGAGGGAAGATAATTCCCTTAAGATCTACACTCTCTTTTAATTATTTAGAGAGGTCTTCTTTCATCCATTTAGTGAATGGATAGTTTTTTCAAACTCATAAATAAGGAGGAGAAGGAGGAGGAGGATAGGTTCACTTAGAACCCTTGTGTTCATGTATAGAAATAATTCTCCATCACAAATATAAAATCTCTTACCTTGACATTCCCCCTCAAGCTTGGCTGTGGGGATGCTCCATGCCAAGCTTTCTCAATATACAGTGTGCGGATCAGACTTGCATCTATCTTCTCCTTGATTACGTGTTGAGTTTCATCAACATGCGTCATTTGTCCATGCTGAATTAGATCAGGTACACTATATATGGCTGACTTGTTATCAGAAAATAGCTAAAGAAGTGAAAGTACATTGAATTTTAGATCAGAAAGTACTTATTTAATCAGTATTACTTTAGCAATTACTTGTGCTACTACCCTTAACTCTCCTTCATCTTAAGATTTTGACACCACCCATTGCTTCTTACTTACCCATGAAATTAAATTGCCTCCCAAGAATATGTATAAGCTAGAGGTTGACTTGCAATCTATTAGAAAACTCGCATAATCAGAGTCAATGTAAACCTCAAGATTTAAAATCTGATTCTTTTACCTGAAGCCTAATCCAATTATTCCTTTTAGATATCTCAAAACTTTCTGAGCCTCTTGAAATTGATGAATATAAGGTGAACTCATTAATTGATTGGACTCACTTACTACATAGATATATCTAATCTAACGAAATAAGTCTTCAATCAGCCATTGATACTTTCATTAATATATCTAATCTTGAAAGAATTTTCATTTTAAGTTTCAACTTTTTCATTAATTTTTCTGTGATTAGGACAATAGGAGTGGAAATAGGTCTTCAACCAAGAAATAAAGTTTCTTTAAGTATATAAAAATATAATTACGTTGTGATATAAGATTTCATTTTTCAAATAAGTAATTTCAATTATTAAAAAGAATTTTTGTAATCCTAAGTTTTTATGTCAAATTCATGAGGAAACTTATTTCCATCAAATAATCTCATGTAATTATTACATCATTTATGTCTACTATTAAAAGTATGACTCCCCTATGAATTATGTTTACTAAATAAAGTATTTGAAATTTCTGAAATTTTGATCAAAACATCGAATGCAGCTGAATAGATTGAATCGAATGTTCAAAAGAGTGAGGCACAAAGAATAGATGATCCTATCATCTAGTATGTATGAGAAAACATAATTACCATTTACCTTGAAGGAGTTCTTGAAGCTCTTCAAGTGTCTAGCGTCCAACGTTATCCACACAATCTTCGAATGGTTGAATCTCCTCTTCAAAGCACTTCACCAAGAGAGAAAGAGAATAAGTGAAAGAATTCTCACAAGGCTTGCATGAGCACCTTTAGTTGTGGTCGTTCTCTCCCTATTTATAGACATTTAGTATTTATATTTTTATAAAAAACCCTCATAATTATGTCTATATCCACTAACATCTATAGACCTTATGTGTGTGAAACTCTACGTTCATATATCTTACTAGTTAATAACTCTGTAAGCCCAATAATAAATTATTGGTCAAACTTAATTAATTATCCACACCAATATATAGATTAATTAATCAAGGATCGATTTAACCCAATCCATAGGTTGAGTTACTAGCCCGTTGGGTGCCAAGGTATACCACGTTCACTACGAGATATGAAGTATGTAAGAACTCACTTATGGAACCTTTCCGTCATCGATTACCATGTATGTATAATCCCTCATCTACATGAGACTCATGAATGACTTCGGGTACGGTCAACTATCAAACTTTAATCGGTCACTCAATTTAGTACTGATGCATGTAGGAAATCATCGGGAACTCCTCTGATATTTACACTACATTGGCCAAGGATTTCATCGCATCTCATTTCTCAGGGTCAATCTTCTCAAATAACGAGGGCGAATGATTCCATCTTGATCACACAATCATCTTTGTGAACTTTATGTCGTATCTAATATATGACATTTTAGATATCTCATGGCTAGGGATTCATAAGTTATAATCAAAACAAGATCATACATCCACAAGATGTCTTTGGTGTCTCAAGTCAAACGACCACATATACAACCATGAAATGAATAAACCTGATTGACCATTAGATATAATTGCCATTTATGAATTCATACGGATCAATTCAATGAACTCTTTCTCCAAAAAGCACCTACTATCTATCTTTAGTGTCTTCACACCGATAGCTACATGATCAACCATACTCATCATACTAATTAGATCAAATAGTGTTATTCTTTCTAGAAAATTCAATGCCCTTCTTGAATATCCCACGAATAATAATGTTTAAAATATATATTTAAAGACTAATTATAATTGGAGTATTATCTCATTATAATTCACTTAGTCATTGCATATATGCTCATGGACTTCACTGCAAACATCACACAAGAATGACAATGAATAAATTGCATTTCAGTGAACATAAATAAGATAAATAGAAGTGTGACTGGCTTATAGGCCACATAATATCCATCACCTTGGAGGCCTTACCACGTCCAATCCTCGATAAGACACCTTAATCATGAAAGAGTAATCATCATAAAAAACTATGGTGATCTTTGACATTTTTGTCAATTTTTAATAGAGACGAGCCTTAAGCATAATTTTGATACATTTATACATTTTCTAAAATGCTGATAGATAATACCTTCAATCTTCTGATTCTTGCAACAGCAACTCCCAACGGTTATTCAAGCCTTCATATTACTTGGATGAGGGGTATCTAAGAGAAATTTCAAAGAATTGGGAGATAATGCTTGGTGGCTCTTGAAATTTCAAAGAATTGGGAGATATCCATGTGACATATTTTGATGAATTATAACTAGAAGATATAGATTTAACTACGAAAAAAATCAAATAATATCAAGATTTATTTTATTACTAAGTTAAACATTCTTGCGAATCCAATTATGTGGATCAATCTATTTGAACCCATAACTCTTTTACCTCTTCACATAGTCAATGATTTGCAAAAACCCATAGATTTTTTTATTTATAGATCCATCGAATGGATTTTAAGATTAGTTGATTGGATGGTGAAATAACTAAGAGGAGTGTGAATTAGTTTCTTTTGCGTATTGATGTCATCTAGATAAATTTTATAATTTTTTAAAATTATTCACTCAATTTCCCATTTTTCTTGCACACCATATGTTTTTATATTGGGCAAGGTATCCAAACCCCCAACACTAGTCATAAGAGGAGACAATCCCACTATGGTCACTCCAACATTATTAATCTCCCAATTGCAATTACAAATTCTCTAAGTTAGTTGTATCAAAGTCTATGTATGGAACTTGCGATATGACCTGCTTACATTCTCGGTTAGTGGCCTCGCTCTACTAACCTCCTCTAGTATGTTACTGCTTGTCCCATCCCTCAGGGGCCGACTACAAGAGCTCCGCTTGCCGCTTGCTACTCCCCTTTAGACAATTTTGCCTCTCTAAAGTTCTCAAGACCCCTCACCAATCTACACATGCTTCGAGTCCCTCGACCTCGAGAATGAACATAGTCAACCCTCTAAACTCGTCTAAACTCGAGAATGATCCATAAGTCAAAGAACAAATATACCACGAGTTGACTATTCAATCAACCCTCTAAACTCGTCTTATTATAGTAATAATTCACCTAGAGTCTACCCAATAGTCTTAGGGGTAAATATGACTCGCTCAGAATGAACATAGTGTATATGAATTGCCCTATCTAGAACTCACAATATATAACTATTACCAAAGTACCAAATTTAATTAAAAATAATAATTACTTCCAAATAGAATGCAAGAAATAAAGTATTATATTATGAGAAGTTGACAACAAAAAGTCTCCTTGTTGAAATGACTTCAACTCTCAGTCGTTGACTTTGACCTCGTATCGTTGACTCAGACTTTTGCCATCTCTAGTCTTCAATGCCTCAATACTGATAAATGCAAATTTAGAGTGCCTATAAATTTTGAATATAAAAACCTTTCAACTGGTACAGGGGAGATGATCACAAAATTTCCACATATACACAACAAGAGAAGGATCAAATGATCTCAATTCAGCCCCTGATCTAAACCTCGCCTCGCCTGCTTTACCTCTTTTCACTGCCATTGCCACCATCGCCATCACAAAAGAATGAACAGAATATGTCGACTGTGGATCGAAGGGTCTAAGTATCCCCATAAGAACATCATCTCAAGTTGCAACAACGGGCCCGGCCCGCCTCGAGCTTCTCCCACAAGCACAACATCTGACGTGGGGACTGATAATGAGCCGTGAAGTAGTTGTCGATGCACCCAAACTGGCAGAATTTGACATCGTGAACGTATGCCACTCGCTTGCTGACGTTGAACCGTTCTACCCACATCCCCATGCTGACATCTTCCATCTTAAACAACTGCATGTATAATGGTAACCATCATACCATTGATCCATTTTACTCTTAAATGGAACTCACTTACCCTCAATGAATGCCGCTTAAATTCAGAATGAATGAATCTGGCAATGTCAGAGGAAACAATGTAGCCTGGCCCATTAGCATACGGTGGATAATCTTCCTCGGGCCATTCCTAGGATTTTATGTGATGAATTCACAAAAGCAATAAAACTAGATGACATAGCAGTGTGAGGGTAAGGCAAATACCTCATAAGTGACGGCCCACTTGCCTTCTCGCAGCGGCTTGTGGTAGTAGTTCATGTTACCCACATAAAAACTTTGACCACTGGGAAATTCCCTTATTATCCTTAGCACGGAGTCAAGTCTGACAAAGTTATCATCGTCACACTTCATTATATATTTTGCAGATGCCTCCCGTATCTGTTCCATATTACAAAATAAAGAATCAGTTCATTGCGTAGTCGTAAGTAAAATGGCAGTTCAATAAGTTTGCCATGTTAGGCAGACAAAGGGAATGAGAAGGGAGGGGGATGAGAGATGTGTGAGTGTGTGTGTGTGTGTGTGTGAGAGAGAGAGAGAGAGAGATAAAAAGAGAGTATGTGGTGTTGGAGGCACCCAGAGAGCCTTGCCAGCCAGTAGCCAGGACGTAGTTGGCTTAGGAATCTGAATGCTCACTCTCTTCATCTTTCCTCAGGCTAATTTTAAAGTCTGAGATGTTGGATAAGTCGACCCATGGAACACATTAATACTTCGCAAATTCCTCAAAAGAATGGACATCGCTGATGCCCATTACTTGAAGACTTCAAATTAAGGAACTTGAAACCAAACTTACCCCATACTCGCATATCGCAAGAGTCTTCAAAACAACGAGATCATAGCTATCCATGAATGGCACCATAACGATGTCACCAAAGAACTCTGCTTCCTTCATTAGCTCCACATTAACTCCCTTCCTGCCATGCTACAACCACAATACAAAAAGAGAAATAGATTAATGGTAAAAGACTGAAGATTATAGAGTTTGAGTGAATGTTACCAATGCAACAAAGAAACGCGCCGCGACATTCTTCGATCTTCTAACTGACTGCATCCATGACTTTCTCACAGCCATTCTTTCAGCAAAGTGGTTTCCAGCCGAAAGAATGCCGATGAAGAGTTCAATGGGGTGATTAGGAAGTGGTGGCACCTTCCATATGCTTGACATTTCTAGTTGTCTTTGGGGAGCAAAGCTAGGGTGCGTGGTAGGCAACGATAAGGCAAAAACGGATTTTACTTCAAGATCCCCGTTTATTGAGAACCCAGTGGCATCCTCAAGAACAAAGCCCTTCATGTAAGAAAATGAATCTTCAGATTGAAAGGATGGAACAAAATAAGCTACGAAATTGCAATTATGACTGCACTTACTGTACGATAAGGAAAAGAAGTGATATGCCTGCCATTCACATTGATATGGTAACCTTCCAGACCGGCACTAAGGGTCAATACAAAGAGCTTTTCCTCACCAAAGGGGTAAGGCCACTCAATGGAGACTTTCTGTGTACGACCAATTAGTCGATTCAACCACCATGATGTCTTTGACTCCCCAGAATGATTATCGTCGTCTCGTACCCACTTTTCGCACTTCAGGAGCCCATCAACTGCATAAATATTGTATATCAACAAATTTTAAGGACTGCAGTTAAACAACATTTGATTTAAGGGAAGGTTGGCCAGTTATAGTCAAAGAATATTCTGGAAACTACGAACGAGAGAGAGAGAAGCACCTGTCTCTTCATCAGCTCTGGATTTCCAGCCTTCACACCGTTGAGGAGTTCCCCATTGCATGCGGTAGCAAGTGTTCTGCTCGATCACGGGCATCCCACTCCAGTCTCCCTTCAGCCGAGGATTGAAGTGGAGAATTCGGGGTGGATCTTCACCGTCCACAGTCTTAAGACCTTGAAGCTCCATCATAAACTGAGAAACCATCACTGCCGGATCCCCCTCTCTCGGTATCGAAATCTTGGGATCCGACTCCGCATGAGCTTGATAAGGTTTCCCGACGAGCGTAATATGAGATCCAATCGTCAGCCCGCATGGGAATCACCAAAACTCTTCCCCTTTTCCGAAAGTCATCCTCCGACAGAGAAATCGAATGAGGGCACTCCTCTTCTGTCCGATTCCTCTCCTCCATCGCGGCCGCCAAATCGGATGCGATTTTCCCTGACTTCAGATCCCTAAACATCTTAATTCCAGATTTCCACGCATTAGAAGAGACCTTATGCAGCTCAGAAAATGCTCCCCTCTTCTTATCCATCTCTTCGAAAATCATAAACTGCGAAATCGAAGCAAATCTCCCCGCAATCTTTCCCCCATGATCGGACGACGAAGGAGGAATCAAAGGAGCCAAAGGAAACGAGACCTTTTCCGGCCGGAAAGGAGCATCCCGGACCAGAATCTCTTCCTCGCTCTCAAGCCGATGGAGCTTCCTATGCACGAGCTCGCCGAGGCTCCATCTAGATCTATAACCGCTTCCTTGACCGTCACCGCTCGAAGCCGGCTCAAAAATCCGCCCAAACAGCAACGGAAACTCGCAACTCAAAAGAATGAAATACAGAAAAGCCGCAGCAGAAATCATCCAGAAGAAAGGATGCCGGTTGAGCGAAGAACCTACAGCGACATTTCCCCTCCGCCGCATTTTCTACGAATCGAAAAGATCGTTAAGGATTCCGCGAAGGAGGAGGAATAGGAGAGCAGGGCTAACGGGGAGAAAAATGTCCAAACCCTAGCAGCCGGAGAGGAGTCGGTAGCACGCGGCGAAAGAAGTCGACGGTAACGGAAGAAAGCCGTTCATGTTCAAAAGTGTATGGCACTCGAATGGGACCGACCACCACCTCCCAAAAATACCACTCCCAGGAAAGAGAAACTTTTTTAGAGAGAGAAAGACACGACTGCTGCTTCGTCAAACTTCGCGCCGCCGGGCCCCACATTTTTCTCCGGAAACCGAAAATTCCACTAAAATCTCGGCCTTAAACGACGGCGAACCGGGTTCGCTTTCCTAAATTCTCTGCCGGATTTAATTAAAACAATTAAACCCGAATAATTCGAGTATTCTATTCGTGATTAAATTACGAGGGAGATTTTTAGTAAGGCGAAAACAGCAGACAACGCCTTTTCTGTGGGCCCCGATTTGTTGTCTTGCCCTGGCGTCTTGGACTGGCCCCACACGTCTGTCGACCGGCGTCTCGCATCGCGCGAGCCACGGTCAAGCCGGTTCGTCGGTGACTCGTACCCGAATCAACATGGTGAGGTTACCGCGGAATAATTTAAACGCCACCTGTAGCCTTATTGTCAGGGTCGCGGACAGGTGTCTTCTGGAATCTTCTGCGTAGAACCAGCTGCATTCCACTCTGGACGGGCCGGAGGTGCAACGGCCTGGTCCGGTAACCGACCATTGGGTCCGTATTCTTGAAAAAGTCAACGTTGAACTTAGGGCATACGGTATTTAAGTGGTTCGTTTGTGGACAGTGGCCCGTAATGGAACTGGCTTTAATGGTCACGGCCCAACCACATAAAGCGCAGAGAGAGAGAGAGAGAGATAGATATAGAGATTTAAAGTTCAAAGCGCAGAGTGAGACAGATGATATTCCAGTAGAAAACGTCGGTGGTAGGTACAGAATGGGATAGTGACAGATAGAGAGAGAGATAGAGAGAGAGAGATGACCTGCGAGCGTAACGATAAGACGCTAGCGGCCTTGTAATACAGATACATGGGACAGATAAGACCATTAAGACGTAGGTTGAGGAGAGAGAGCTAGAGAGACGCTTTAATGCTACATCCCATTCGATAGACGGGAGTCATGGATACAGTGCTGACAGACAAAGGCGAGTCTCCTTATTAACGAGAGGGAGAGAAACCCAGGGTCCTTGAGAGGGAACAAGAGGAGAGAGATGGCCGGAAGAAGAGAGTCTGCGACGATGGCGGTGGCGTTTGTCTTCTTCCTTTGCGCTTGCGACTGCGAGCGGAGACTTCTCGAAGGACGAGAAGGAGTGCGAAGAGTCTCTGGTGGGGCTCTCTGCTTGCTTGAGCTACGTGACGGGGACGGGAGAGAAGCCCACCGAAGACTGCTGCAAAGGGCTCAGAGATGTGATGAAGACGAGCCCCAAGTGTCTGTGTATTTTGATCAAGGACAGGGACAATCCCCAGCTAGGGTTCAAGATCGACGCCAATAGATCTGTTTCTCTCCCTTCCAGCTGCAACGTCCACTCCAACATCTCCGACTGCCCCGGTAATCTCTCTCTGTCTTTCTTCCTCTTATTTCACCGCACTTCTTCCTTCGCGTGAAGCTGGCTCTTTATCTCTCTCTATATTCTCTGCGATCTTCCTGCGCATGCGGCGATTTCTCCAACTAGATTCCTTGACATCATCCTTCGCGAAGTGCTACCTCTCTATCTTGACTCTCTGCGCATCGTCCTTAGCGTGCATCTCTCTCTCTCTCTCTCTCACTAGTTTCACTGCTCATCGTCCCTCCGCGATTAGCTATCTCTTTCTCTAGTTTCACGGCACATCTTCTTCCGCGATTAGCTCTCTCTTTCTCTAGTTTCACGGCTCATCTTCCATCGGCTGCAGTTCTCTCTCTCAAGTTTCACTGCACATTTCCGTTCCCTTGCAGCTCTCTTTCAAGTTCCACTGTACTTCTTACTTGGCGTGCTACTTTCTCTCTCTAGATTCACTGCACATCTTTTGCGGTTTTACATTTATCTCTATATCCTTCCGTGCCTTCTTTTCCAGTTCTCTCCTCTCTCTCTCTCTCTCTCTCTCTCTCTCTCTACCTCTATTCTCCTCTCAATCACGTATGAGCCAGTTAGAGAGAGAGAGAGCGACGGACTGGGCCCTAACGCGAATCCCTGTCCTCTGCAGCACTTCTTCATCTCGACCCCAACTCCAAGGACGCCAAGATCTTCACCCAACTCGGGGGCTCCAACTCCACCATCCGTAACTTTCCCACTGTCTCTTCACTTGCTTTTCCTATCTACCGCTGACTGTCTCCTCTCTTTCAGAGCCGGGCGTCCCAAGCAGCAACACTTTGCCCGCCGGCGGCAGCAGCGACGGCGGCAGCAGCGATGGCAGCAAGCCGGCGACAGGCGCCGCCGCCGCAATAGGAGCTCGTCTGATGGCGGTGACCCTCTTCTTGGTCTCTTCCTTCGCCGCTATTCTCCCTCATTTAGCGTCTCTATTTTCGTCTTGAGTCGATTACTTATCTTTCTCTCTCTCTCTCTCGCGGTGCATACTGTTAGGGTTGTTTTGTTTGATGTTTTGCTGTCTATAATCTTCTGCTCTGCTCCTCAGCTCTCTCTCTCTCTCTCTTCATAACTCTCTCTGCCAAGTGCCAAGGCCTCTTCATAACTACACCTGCTGAGGGTGCCCTCTCTCTCTCCCCTTTCCGGCTTATCTCGCTCAAAATATGATGGCTGGGCGGCCTGGGATCGGCTGAAGAGATTGAATGCGGGGGAGATGGCATTGATGGCGGTTTCGGTCGATCCGACTGAGGCGCCGGAAGGGCATTCATTTCGGTAAGTCCAATGATGTGCTGCTACCGAACTCATCAATGCGGGTCACACCTTGACTGTTGACCGTCGTGAGATTCAGGGTTGATGGGACAAGAGAGAGAAGGGCTTTGATTGTTGCATGAAGGGGGAGGAAGAGAGTATAGTGTGAGTTTCTAGTGAGAGAAATTTTTTTGATCCCCTTTAAAGAGGGATCATCACCATCCCATGGAAAGGTTCATATTCATGTCATGAATATGCTGAATAGGATGAATATTATGATTCGATTTTTGCACGTATAAACTCCATGCCAAGTAGCCAAAGTGCATAGCTTTCATCATTTTTATGATGACTCTATGAAAGCGTGGTTTTACCTTTTTTTCCAAAGGAGAGATAGATAAAGATTGATCATTTTTCTATGTTTTATCAATGCAAGACATGGATGGGTTCTATAAAGAAGAAGGGAACAATTCTTAGTTTACTTAGTCTGATTTCTAAAAAAATCAAAAACAAATATTATGGACCAGATATTTTAGAATTTTATTTAATTTTTGGCTTCCTATTCATCGAGGATAAAGATTAGCACATATGTGATTTTATGAAGATAAATGAAGAAAAAGCAATTGCCCAAATGAAAGTTATGATTTTTCTTCCATTTTCAAGTTAAGAAATGACTATGCCAAGCACCAGAGGTAACATGCTTGGCGATCAAGCTAGGTGACAAGTAAAAAATTCATGGTTACTTGAAACACAAACTTTTAAAATAAATGTAAGACGTAGTCTCTTAATTTGATAGTAAATTAGGAATGATGATATACAAAGGTTGAATCCTTGAAATTTAGGGCTAACAATAATGATTAAATAAAAAAATATTTAAACTTGTTCAAATTAGAGGATTAGATGAAGTGAGAAATGAAAGGAAATAGAAGATTTAGGAAGCAGAGTAAGAGGAACCCTTTGAATAAAATCCTAGCTCAATTCGAGTAAAATCAAGGGAGAAATCAATAACAAATATCCTTCAAATTTTTTGAGAGAGGAATTGTAGAATTAGGATGGAAATCATAAAGTTAAATTGAGTATATCAAATATAAATCTAGTATAAACTAAATTATCCACGTCCATTATAGTCTTTAATTTATCAATGTTAATTATGTTTAACTGATTAGAGATCCTACGAGTTTGATAAAGATGGATCTTTATCTGATCAAGGTGTGCTAAACGGCCATTGGCCTTGGCAAGATGAATCTGTGTGGTCGTTGAAAACACTCGGATAAGTGTCAAAACATGTTCCAAACTCACCAATTTAAAGTTATAATCACAAATTAAAGGGTATAGTGATGAATAAGGGTTGAATCCACGAAGAATTAAGATATTTTTGAGGTATGTCTTCAAATTCGATCAAATCAAACAATGAATTGAGGTGAGAAATAAGGGATTTTGTTAGATTTAGAAATAGAACTCAAAGACGAATCCACAGAAATCAAAAATCACTTGATTTGGATCAAGATTCACAGAAAAATTAAAGAGCAAAATTATGTAGAATTTTTCGAACGTGAAGAGAGAGAAAACCTGAAATGAAATCTAAAATTAGCCTAATCTGTGATTTGAAATTAAAATTTGATGTTATAGGAAGAGAGATTAGGAGGAAAAATGAATTCTAACATGAGATAGCACTCTAAATGATCCAATTGATTGCCGGATTAAGAGCTTTTTATTCTGCAATTTCAAATATGATCATCGGCATTCAATAAGTGATATCTCCATGTTCTCTCCACGAAAATCTCACTTTCAAACACTCCATTGACGTGAAAATTGATCTAGAAAACAAAAAAAGCAAGAGGTTCAAAGGATTGAGATGTCTAAACAGTTTGATTACTCGAAACAACCCTGAATGGTTTACATAGTCGAAGAACATGTGTATTTATATGCAGATTTAGGCGTGGCTGTTGGATTTGGCTCTTCATCTTCAATCAACAAAATTAGATAAAACACTTAGATGCAAATCATTGCCATTGAGTCATGCCCGTTCAATCAAAGATGGAGCGCTTAGATTTTGCCACGTCACACGTGAAGAAGAAGCATCGCGCGATCGCGTCTATCTGATTGGGAATCGACGCCTAAGATGTCGGCACACGTCCATTGAAGTCCATCGGGCTTATTTAATCTCAGCCATTATAAATCTTCAGGTGAACATATGAGATTAAATCATTTTAAAATGAATCATCACCCAATAAGAGTGCAGCGCGTACCTCCTCACTTAGGTTAAGATTGACAATTGCGATTTCATTCAAATGATCGCATGCTCTACATTTCACCATGTCATCTGAGCATAAAAAACAAACAAATAATCCCATATGACAAAAATAAGAGTGAATTGACAAGTATATAATGTGTTATTGATTAGTGAGTTAGCAAAAATCATGAAAAAGAATGTTTAATCTCACTAATGATACACACTCACACATATGCACACACGTGCACACACATGGATAAGTGTGAGCCATATGGCATGTGCATACTCTATCACGTGGCAACGCGTTTTCGCCCCCGCCACGTCAGGTGCCATGTCAGCGTGATTTTTAATCTGATTTTTTATTCTTTTTAATTCAAGATAAATCTAAATAAATTCAAATAAATTTGTAAAAAATCAGAAAAATTCTATAAAAATCCCTAATAATTAGAAAACTTCATATCTTTCAAAATATAACTCCAAATTAATCCAAATTTATATAGTTTGATCATAAATTAAATAATTTATCATTCTAAATAGTTAAATTTAAGAATAACAAGAGAATAAATTTGTATTTTAAAAATATACTCATTTCTTTTAGAAAAATAAAGTTAGAAAAATAAGTGAGTGTATAAGAAGTACTTTTCTCTTATTATTTAAAATTAAAACCTAATTATGATCTCACATATAGATAGGAATAATCTAATCTATAAATATTTCTCTTAATTATCCATGATTATATAAAAATAGTGGCATTTTGAGGTTATAACTTAAATTTTTATAGAATGATATACACTCAAACCATGATAACATGCATAAGAATAGAATATTTTAGGCCTTAATTTGAATTAATAATCATATAATTTTATGTAAAAATTGCATGTTATCAGGCCTCTAAGCGACAATCAGTTTGACGGGATAAGACGGAACAAACATTGCTATTGAGTCAATTGATTAGGTTTTTTTGGAAAACCAAATTGAGATTCTGTATTGAATATATATTAGAATGAAATGAATTCATTTTATTTATGTGTGCACGATTATACACATATTATGGTATCATTTTTTCTAATCTAATCTATTAGTTATGTATCGGGTTTATCTATTAGTATGGAAATGGATTTACTTATTATCACCTTATTATTATGTAATAATATTTTCTAATCATCTATTTGTGTTTTTTTAATCTTTCCTCATTATTTACCAATATTTTTTAAAGTCAACAAATTTGAGGGTTCAAGTGACAGTTGGTACAAAAAGAAAATGGAAAATATCATAAGGTATAAAAGTGATTTCATGTGGTCGTTGAATACACACAATCATATCAAAATATTTATCAAACTCACCAATTTTAATGATTAATCATGAATTGAATATTATGTGGTGAATACGAGTCGAATCCATAGAGAATTAAGGTATTTTTGTGATATTCTTTGAAATTCGATCAAATCAGACAATAAAATATGGTGAGAAATTAAGGAAATTGATATATTTGGAAAGAAAACTCAAAGTAGATATTTGGATTCGCGTCCACAGAATAAAAAAAATAGAACTTGGATCAAGATTTGCGAAGAAATCATCGAGTAAAGTAGATAGAAATTTTCGAACAAAACTTTGCGAAAAACCAAAATAAAAATTGAAATGGACTTAATCTATGATTCAAAATTGAAATCTAATGTTATAGGAAAAAAATATGAGGACAAAAACTTAATTTCTAACCCCAAGATAGTGCTCGAATTGATCTACTTTCTTGCCGGATCAAAGGCTTTTCATTGGCGAATTTGAAAACGATCGTTGGCGTTCAAGAGTCGATTTCTCTCTATTCTCTCAACGAAATCTTACTTTCAAACACTCTATGGACGCAAAAATTGATCTAGAAGCGATTGAACAAGAGATTCAAGGATTGTGGTGTATAGACAGTTAGATTACTCGAAAAACCCAAGAATGATTTACATCGTCGAAGAACATCTCAATTTATAAGACAAATTGGGCATAACCATTGGATTGTGCTTTAATTCTTCGATCAACGGCTGAGATGAAATGCCAAGCTTTGAAACGTTATGATTAACTTGCATCCGTCTGATCGTAGATCAACCGTCAAGATCTCTCCACGTCGCGCGCTTTAAAAAGTAACGCTTGAAATGCCATCCGTTTGATCTTGATTTGACACTCAGGATCAGTTTTCATCGGTTCTAATCTCAGCCATTATAACTACTAAGATCGACGGTTGAGATTAAGTCATTTTAAAATAAATTCGCTAACTAATAAGATTGTGCCCCGTACCCTTGACGTATCGTTTTCGTGCGTCGTTAAAACACAAAGACGATGGTCAAACAAAATTTATAAAACCAAACTCACAAAGACAAGATATAATAATCAAGTATTGGGTAAGTATCGGGTCGATCCACAGAGAGCAGGGTTGACTTTAATCGCAGAGTTGACTTGGTTAAACTTAGGTTTAAAAGGAGTTTTAAATAAGAGAAAATAAGATGTAAGATATGGAAATGATATAAATAAGGTAAATAAGAAGTTTTAAGAATTGAAATCTCGGATTTGACAGAGAAAAGTCAAAATTCAAAGTCAAAGCGTTGACTTTGACCAATAGTAGGTGTTCTGAAAAATCAGAGAATCAAACAGAGTCTAGAGAGAAAATGGAATTTATTGATATATATTTAGTAATTTTTGGATAAGAAATGGATTTATTATGAATTATTGAAAATCAACTATCAGAAAATCCCCGAAATTAACACCTCGGAGGAAATCTTTAAATTGAATGACCAAATGAAATCCAAATCTTGCAATTTCTATGTCAATGGAAATATAAGAACCATAGGAATCTAACAAGATCAAAATTATCAAATTCTGATTTTTAAATTAAAAGTAATTGACCCCGAAAGTTAACGTTTGACTTTTGATAAAAGATGAATAGTCCTTGGTCAAACGTCAAATTGGAGGGCCAAATGAACTCGGAATTTGGTGAATTGGCTATCCACAGAAAGCTGATGAAAAGGGGAATCCAATGAAGCCAAAATCAAGTGATTTGGAATTAGAATCAAAGAAATATCCTATTTTCAAAATCAGAAACTTTTCGGACCTAAAATTGGGGAAAATGAAGAACACTATGAACTAATTTGCAAAATTAAACTTCTAAATCTAATAAAAACTCAAATTACCTCCTGATAATCAATCGAATCTCACTACTAACCCGATTGCCACAAGGATGGGGCTCCAATTCTCATGGATTGAAGCGAATTTGCTCGGATTCTTCCTCGTGGACGTTCAAAATTCAAGGGGAAAATTCGATGAAATCAACGAGAAATTCGCGATCAATCCCGCTCCAATTGTTTTGCAATCGAGTCTAAATGCGGGGGGATCACGATGAACTAGAGATATTCCTCGAAATTTGCTTATTTCCTTCACGAATCGATCAAAAGTTAAGAACAAAGAAGGGGAGTACATCGGTTTTAAAGAGAAAAATTGGCCCGAAGATCGTGGCCATTGGAGAGGTCGTGGAGGCGGTTTTCAGGGGTCGTGGGAGCGGTTCCTTTGGGCGGCTTCGATGCTCCTGAATTGGCCGTGAATTTCGCGTGATTTTCGCTCCAATTGATGCCACGATTGCGCTTGATCGCAGTCACGATCAAGCAGCGATCGGACCACGATCGTGAGGCAATCGAGCCGCGATCGTGGCCTCTTCTCGTGCCTTCTTCGTTTAGAATCATGCGCCGAGATCATCGCCTTCAATCCATGCCAAAAATTCCACGATCGCGGATCGATCGCGCCGCGATCGCGGTTCGATCGGACCGCGATCGTGGAGTTCTTCCACGAAACTTCTGAACCGTCCGATGAAGCGTCAGGAAGATGGACGGTCTGATCGCGATCGAGCATTGTCTTTTTTTATGACGATCCGACGCCTCTCATGTTGCCACGTGGCGTCAGGTAAGCCATCTGATCGCCTCACTTAAGTAACACTTTACGCACGTGCTTGATTTGGTGATCGCGTGGACTTGGGTCCACACGATCGACGCCCTGCGATCAGAGTCGACCGGATCTAACGCCTGTCGTGCCGCCACGCGTCCTGCAAGGTAAGAACCGTGTGGGAACATAGTCCCACACGGAGGAAATATCGGGCAAAATCGTGGTTAAATAGGGGGGCGGTTTAACGCGAATGCAGTACCGCCCCTAATATCTAACCAGGGTCCCACTATTCCCGTGGGCCCTCCACCTACCTGCCTGCCATGTGGCGCCCCACACGGGCACCCACGTGGACCCGTCTGCGTGGCCTCCTGCCACGCATCAGCGCCCCCTGCGCCCCGCGCTGGCCACCCGTGGCTCTGCCACGTGGCCTCAGCGCCACGTTGCACCCACGCGGTGGTCCCACGTGCCACGTCATCCCGTCGTGCACGCCACATCAGCTCCGCGCCACGTCATCACCTGCAGGTTAGTAAACCCCTTTTTTGCGATTTTAAATAAGCGAAATTCAATTTAAAAATCAAATAAAATTCGGAAAAAGGCTAAAACTTCCAAAAATCATATCTTAAAATATACAATTCCTTTTTGATCCAAATTTTCTCCATTGGATCACAAATTTCTTCCTTTTTAATATTATGTCATTTAAAATATATTTAGAAAGAAGAAATCAAGATGACTTATAATTTACTTAAATCATTTCTCATTAAACATTCTAAATCATAAAATCATCCTAAAATCATTCTTCCAAACATTTACTAAAGTAAAAAAAATCATTCAATAATAGAGATTAACGTCTATTAATTTAAACAAAAGATTAATCATCTATTAAGCATGAAATTATCCCTAATTTATGCATAAATATCAACTTTAGTGAAATGACATGCCAATGGAGAAAATTCCTAAAAAGTATGATAACATGCATCATATTCACATTAAATAATCATGAATATGAGTTAATTAGGGTAAGAATTCAAGTTATAGGCATGTTATCAACCCCCTCAGTTTATTTGACAATCGACGATTCATCTTTAACGCGTGAATCGGACGATCCGTGTAATGTCAAGTCACCTGCGTATTTATAACAAAAAAAATTCCCTCATGGAAAAAGTTAAAGTGAATGCGCATGTATATATGTAATGCACGATTAAGGAGTGATGTCGGACAGGTTGATGAACCCGAATGTGCAATGGACACTAGAGGGGAATCTAAGGAAAGAGATCTAGGTGACCAAAGTATGATGAAATGCTCCCTGAACGGATCCTAAACAGGGTGCTTCCTCACACTTTGTCACTACAGCTCCAAGGGTACGCTGAGTAGCGTCAGTCCGGGAAACCCCCAAGTCCACATCCTCATGGGGGTTGGGCCTTAGGTTGTCTATGGTAGCTCGAAAAATCAACAAGACATATCGGACCACAGCCTCGATCTGCTCGAATTTCCCTATCAACTAACCTAATCTAGGTACCGAGGGCGGTGGAAACAGAAGCGAGAAATACTGTGAGAAATAAAGGAACTTCGAAGTAAGAGGAGGGGATGCATGCCTAACCTGCGGGGAAAGAGGCCGATCGGTCATGACGGTGGAAGTTGTTTGTACGCGGCACATGTGATAAGCAGAAGTAGACTGGATCTGGCAACGTCGTGGGACGCACAGCAAGGCGCAAGTGACGAGGCGTGAGCATGCAAGTGCGGTAGAGCGACTGAACGCTGGACAGCCGGGCAAGGCATGGGAGACGCAACTAGTGAGGGGTGAGGGCGCGCAGGGGCGCTCGGGGACCGGGCGCAGGTGCGACTAGGGCAAGACGAGCGGGCGTGGGCATGACAGGGCGCGAGTGGCGTGACAAGGGCCGAGTGCGCGGGCGCAGGTAGGGGCAGGGCGTGCGGGCGCCACCAGAGGGGGGGCTGAGCGCGCGGGGCGGTCATGGCAGGGTGCGCGAGCATGGCTTGGGGTAGGGCGCGATCGTGGTAGAGGCAAGGGGCGGAAGCAACCGAGGTAGGGCGCGGGCGCAACCGAGGTAGGGCGCATGCGCCGCTTGTGGCAAGGAGCGAGCGAGACCGAGGGCCGAGCGCGGACCCGACCGGAGAGGCAAGGGCTGGTGCGCCCTGGAGTAGGGCGCGTGCACGGGGGTGCGGTGCGGGCAGGGCGGACAAATGCAGTCTAGAGCAGGGTGCAGGCGGCCAGGCGCTCGAAGGGCAAGGGCGGTCGGGCCGCGAGGGCGCTGGCGGCAGCGCGCGAGCAGGGCGAGGGTGATAGGCTCAAAATCGTCGTGCGTTCAAGCCCAAAAAGACTTACTATTTATAAGCTAGGAAGCTATGAATGATAGATTTATGTAGGGTGTATAGCTTTCTAGATCGATCCATAGGAATTCTAGGGCGCAAACCAAATAGAGGATAGAAAAACCAGTAAAGTAGAGACGAGCACTATAGAGAAATGCATGGAGAGAGATAATGAATGGAAGAGATAGAGAAGAATGAGAGTGATTAAGAGAATTAAGCAACCTAGGAGAAAACAAAGACATAAGAGAATGGATCAAATGAGTAACCAAGAGAGAAGGCTGATAGCAGGGAGAGGGAAAGGGTGAAAGAGAATTTGTAAAGACGGTAAGAGAGACTTAAAAGGAGAGAGGGATCGGAGCTAGAACGAAAATGAGCAGTGAAGGGATCGTAGAGGAGCGATAGGGGACAATAAAGTATGACGGTCAATAGAGAGAGAGAGAGAGAGGGAGGGAGAGGGAGAAAGCAAATTGTGAGAGAGCGATAAGAGAGAGAACGCGGTCGAAAGAGACAAAAGACGGGAAAAGGGCTAGAAAGAGTTTGAACAACTAAAAGAAAGAAGAAAAACGAAAAAGATAGAACAAAATCATAGAAGGGAGAATAGGCGAGGTCCACGTGGAAGAAGAGGATGTGCTGAACCGAGAGAATCCGAGAGAGGAGGTTATCATCTACGTGAGTGGTCGAATGGGGAAGAGGAAAAGACTTTGAGATAGAAAGGTAGAGTGATGAATTCGAAAACAAAGAAAGGGAGAGCAGAAGGGAGAAAATTAGAATGCGGTGGAGGAGGAAACGCGATTGGACTCTGTTGAACAAAGGAAAGAAAAGTTTGACCGCGAGGGGAGACTAGGAGAAGAAAGCGAGAAAGCAGGATAGGGAAGAAGAGAAGGACTGAAAGGAATGTGGGAAGAGGAAGAGAGACAGAGAAAAAGAGGGAATGTGAGCGATTGAATGAGAGAGGGAGGAAGATGATGAGCAGGAGAGAATTTTTGGAGGGAGGATGATCGGAAGAGGGGATGACGACTGGATAGGTTAAAAGGCAACCAAAAATATTGAGTAAGGGAGAGCGAGAGGGAGGTGAAGCAAACTAGAAGGCGGCCAGAGAGGTGGATATGTAGGAATGCAGGGGACGAGAGTCAAGACGACAAGGGAGAGAGGAAGTACGTGAAAGTACGTGAATCGTGAGAGAGAAAAAACGTGAGATATAGAACTACAGAAGGTAGAGGGAATGCGAGAGAGAAAACAAATGCGAAAGAAGTAGGGAGAGGAAGGAGGAGTAAGATCGGAGAAAGTTTAGAGAAAGGGATAGAATGAAATGAAAGGAAGCGTGAACGACCGAGAGAGAGGAAGAGGGAGATCGTGAAGAAGAGAAATTGAGATTGGGAGTAAGGCTGGGGAGAAGATCCTGACAAGGAGAGGGGCGAGAGTTTGTAAAGAGAAACGAGAGGAAAAAATCGTAACTTGAAAGAGATGAACAAGAAATTAGGAGGAACGAATGGGAGCGAAAAGGGAACCCGGAGAGATGAGGAGACGGCCGGAAATAGGGAATTGAAAGAGGCAAGGAAGAGAGATGGTTAGAGAGAGTGATAACATGCAATCGTAACATGAAAAAATATGATTATTAATGCAAATTAAGGCATAAAATATTCTATTTTTATGCATGTTATCATACTTTGAGTGCATTCCTATCATTTCATGCAATTTTACGTTTATAATCTCAAAATGCACTATTTTAGAAATAGTTATGCATAATTAAGAATATATTTTAGAATAGATTATTCTCATCTAAATTTGAGATTATTATTAGGTTTTAATGTTAAATAATAAGAGCAAATATTTATATACACTCATTTATTTTTCTAAGTTTTGTTTTTTTAAAGAAGAAATGAGTGTATTTTTGAAATAATAATTTATACTCTTGTTATTTAAATATTTTAAATTTTTATAATGATAGATAATTGAATTTCTGATCCAAATGAAACATATTGGATTAATTTGGAGTTGTATTTTGAAAGTTATGAATTTTCTAATTTTAAGGGATTTTTTTAGAATTTTTCTGAATTTTTCTTGAATTTAATTTGATTTATTTTGAATTAAAATAACAATATATTTTGTTATCGTGTGCCGATGTGGCAGCTGACATGGCGTGAATAAAAAATAGCAGCGCCACTTGGCGATATATTAGTCAGCCACGTGTCACACACGTGTACATGTGTGCGTGTGTGAGAGTGCACGAGTCTGCGCGTGTGAGCACGTGTGCGCGCGTATGTGAATAAGGAGGGAGCATCCTGTTAAGGATATAAGCTAACTCCTTATTTACGCACTACTTATATACGCGTGTATTCTTTTGATTTTTTGCCATGTGGGACTATTTGTTTTTGCTTTTACGCGCATGTGACTTAGGCGACATACGAAGCATCCGATCGAGCGTTAAACTAAAACCGTCGATCATCTTAAGTGAAGGGGTACGCGGTGCATTCTGATTGGACGACGATTCGTATTTCAAAACGTGTAATCTCAGCCGTTCATCAAAGGAGTTATAACGGCTAAGATTAAATGCATCCGATGGACTTCTGTGGACACGTGAAGATATCTCACACGTTCGATGAAGATCGAACGGCAGGCGTTATGCGACGATTCAACTTCACGCGATCACGTGGCTTCATCTCGGCGGTCCATCTCTGATCCAACGGTTACGATTTAACCCTAACAATTCGCATTGATGCGTTTCATCAAAGCCGTTGATAAAAGATGAAGCGTTTCATCAAACGATTACGCCAAAATTGGCTATAAATTGAGATGTTCTTCGACATTTTCATGTATTCTTGGATGATTTCGATCAATTGAACTATCTATACACCACCATCCTTGAATCTCTTGCTTTCAATCTCTTCTAGACTCATTTCCGCGCCCACGGAGTGGTTGAAAGTGAGATTTTGTCAATCGATTAGGGAGAATTCTCCTCTTGAACACCAACGATCGTCTTCGAAATCGCAGAATGAAAAGCCTTGAATCCGGAGATTAATTGGATCATTTGGATCGCTATCTCGATTTAGGTTATGTGTTTTTCTCTTAATCTTTCATCATGTATCATTAATTTAGTCTTTTAATTTCACATTTCTCTTAGTTCGCGTAAGGAAATTTTGCCTTAATTCGCTCATCGATTTCTTCGCGAATCTTCAACCAAATCGAGTGATTTTTATTCCGTGGATTCGTCTTTGAGTCCTCTTTCCAAATATATCATTTTCCCTAATTTCTCACCTCAATTCATTATCTAATTTGATCGAATTCTAAAAGATCTCTCGAAAATCCCTTATTTTCTCCGTGGATTCAACCCTTATTCACCACTAGACCCCTCAATTCGAATTACTTTCATAAAATTGGTGAGTTTGGTATTATTTTTGACATGAATCGGTGTGCAATTAATGACCGCATCGATTCATTTCATCAAATGGCGCCGTTGCTGGGGATTTAAGGTGAATTTTTGAGAAAATTCATCAATTTTAACTTGGTCAACTTCAGATTTTTCATTTATTTCTTGAATTTAACTCGCATCGATCCTACTTTGAGTGATCCGAAGTAGAAATCCATCTTTGTCCTTAATTTGATGAGAACAAATGATTTGGGCCCCTTTCTAAGGATTACGGGTGATCATTCTTCAAAATCGCATTAAGACAACACAACACTTACGGATACTTCATAATCTTTGCAATTATTTGATAATTATAATTATATATCGATATTAATTATTTTCATGAGATGTCATTCACTTAGAAAACATGTTCTAATGCCTTCCGAAGATGAAATTTATCATAAATGATCCTCAATTTGATGCCATTTTGAGTAATTTTCCCTCTTTCAAGGATTACAGTCTATTGCTCACGGGTACTGTTTTGAGAGGGCTGAGCTCTCACAGAATCACACATGACTTGTTTTCTAATCATTGTTGATTAACGGCTGCATCGATTCATTTCGTCAGAGAGAGGTAGCGTAGCTGTAGGCGTTTCCGCAAGAGTGAGAGAAATTCAGGGAGGAAGATATTAGGAGAGAGAGAGAGGAATAGAGAAAAATTGAGGGGGCGAGATCACGGACAAGAGCATGGGATAGAGAAGATGGATGAGCGAGGGAGAGAGGTTGAACAAGAAAGAGAAAAACTTGGAACAGAGGGGAAAGATTGATCTTACAGAAACCCGAACGAGAGGGAGGGTGAGATCGAGAAAGAGAAATGTCAAAAAAAGTGGATAAAAGAAAACGGCAAAGAGGGAGAAATTGAGAGAGCAAGATCCATGGCGATGGCGAATGATGTAGAACAATTTAGAACGGGTAAGAGAGGAGTCGAAACATAGGGAGCAGTGAAGGAAGAACTTTTAGAGAGGGAGAGCATTTTAGAGAGGTGGAGAGAGGGTTAGATCAGAAGACGAGATGAGAAGGAAGAGAGAAGCTAAAAGAAAAATTAGAGAGAGTGGGAGGTGCTGAGCAAGAAATGGCGGGGAAGCAAAAGAGCTATAGCGAGAGAGATAGAGAGACAGAAAATAAACTTGGGAGATCTTTCAATGGAAAAGAAGGAGATTGCAAAAGAAAAAGAGAAATGCGGTTGGGAGAAGGGCGAAGAAAAGGGACAAGAGCGGGAGTGTGAGCAGTAGGGAGGTAAAGAGAGAACCAAGGAGAAAGAAGAGAAGAAAACGAGAGGGAATTCGAGAGAGAAATCAGATTACAAAGGAGAGAATAGAATAGAAGACGTAGATATGGAAATCGGGGAAGGACAAAATTCTAGAAGAATACAGAGGGAACCAAATACGAGACAAGTTAGAAATCTAGAAGGAAATCTGGAATCAAACAGAGAACGATAGGAAATGAGTTACTGAGGGAAAAAGATATGGACTTGAGATTTCGGAGAGGGATGATGCCAGAAGAACAAGGAAGAAACTTAACCACATTGAAGCAAGAGTGAACATTTCCACTATATTCTCCCCCCGATGAAGATCGCCGGAGAGCAAAAGTTTGAAAGACACAAAAAAATCCCTCGAAAAGCGAGAGCGTCCCCCGACGGATACGATCCTCCTTTTGAGCCCCTCCAAAGAGAGAGAAGCTGATTCTTCTTTGAGTGGGCTCCAATAGAAATGCCTTGGACAGCCCTTTAGTCCGCTAAACACCTCTTTCAAATGATCTTGCTTCCCTTCTCTTGCTTGTAGGTTCCTAAAATCAAGGAGACAAAAAATTCATGTACAAAAGTTCTTCTTGATGTACTGATAGCATAAAATTATTAACTCATAAAATAGTGAATATGATGATATGTTCATGAGTTAATTGTGCTAACTAAAAGCCATTCTTAGGTGTTTATAGATACTTTTATGCTTTTATCAAAGGGCGGTCTGGCGCACGCGGGGCGAGGGCGGCTAGGCCCACGCGGGGACGAGGGTGACCGAAGCAAGCGAGGTGCGGGCGTGGCTGGGGCGTTAGCGCGAGGACGGCAGCGCAGGGGACAGTGACCGGGCGGCGGCGACGGGCAGCAGGTTGGGGGAGTGGGGATGGCGGGCAATCGGGCGCAGGCGCAGCAAGGCTTCAGCGCGAGGATGGCGGCGTGAGGAAACACTAGCAAACGCGGGCAAATAGGGCACATGCACGAGGGAGTGGGCATGGCTATACGGCGGCGCGGCGACAAGACGGTGACGGGGGGTGGGGCTGGATGATGGCGCGAGGTCGGGGCGGCGGGTACTACAACAACATCGGCACGTGTGTGTGCGGCGGCGGCGATTGCGGCAGCGGCGGCGATCTTGTGGTCGTGACTAAGAGTGGCGGCAGCGGTGGCGGTGGCACATGGGAGTGCGGCAATGGCGACAGCAGTGGTTGGACTCCTTTCTCACCCTCCATGAGCAGTCACTCAAGTTGGGAGTTCTCTCCTTTGTTTTCTCAAATGATAGCTTGGATTTGTGGGGGTGTCCCTTCGCCTCTTATAGAACCCAAAATGGTTCGAGAGGGGGAAAGGGCCCACTTGAGGCCCACGAACCTAGAAGCCCTAATATAAAGAAATAAAAGGTCCACAAATGAGTGGGCTTCTTAAGTGGGCCCCGAAAGGGAGGGTTCACCAAGAAGCCCAAGGAGAGAGAGATAAACGCAGACCGCTAAACACGTGCGGCCCGAAAAGTTCATTAACGAGGGAAAAAAGGAAGGGAAAAATAAATCCACGCGCGTGAGCTCGAAGTGGGGAGAGAGGAAGTCCTCAAGCGGTGTAGCGAAAATTGGCATCCTTCATCTTCACTTGTCGTGGGGCTGGACGCGCGTGGGTGTCAGCTCCTCCTACGATGTAGTGTCGTGCTTTGGTGGCGTCGAGGGTCGTACGCCACCAAGGAGTTAGAAAAATCCCTATTATAGTGCTTTTGAGGGAAATTATGTGGCCTATAAGCCAATCACATTTTCATGCATCTTGTTTGCGTTCATTAAAATGAAATTTATTCATTGTCATTCTTGTGTGATATTTGTAATAAAGTCCATGAGCATGTGCAATGACTAAGTGAATTATGATGAGATCATACTATAATGATCACTAGTCTTTAAACATATGTTCTAAACATTCCTATTCGTGGGATATTCGAGAAGGACATCAAATTATTCGAAAAGAATAGCACTATCTAATCCATCTCATATGATGAGTATGGCTGATCCTATAGCCATCGGTGTGGAGACACTAAGGATAGATAGTGGGTGCTCTTTGGAGAAAGAGTTCACTGAATTGATCCGTATGAATCCCTGAATGGTATTATACCTAACTGTCAATCAGGTTGATTCATATCATGGTTGTGTATGTGTTCCTTTGAGTTGAGACACCAAAGACATCTTGTGGATGGATGATCGTGTTTATGATTATGACTTACGAATCCCTTACCACGGGATATCTAAAACGTCATATATTGGATACGACATGAACTCCACGAAGATGATTGTGTGATCAAGATGGGATCATCCATCCTCGATATTTGAGGAGGTTGACTCAAGGAATGAGATGCGATGAAATCCTTGGCCAAGGTCGTGGAAATATCGGAGGAGTTCTCGATGATTTCTACACGCATCATTACTAACTTGAGCGACCGATTAGGGTTTGACAATTGACTATACCGTAAGTCACTCATGAGTCTAATGTGAATGAAGGATTATATATACATGGAAATCGATGACGGGAAGGTTCTATAATTGAGTTCTTAAATTCTCCATATCTCCTAGTGTACGTGATGTAGCTTGGCACCCAACAGGCTGGCTGATACTTGACGAAACGAGACCGCAAGGTCATCGATTTCACACGGTCTCATGTTAAAAATAATTCCAAACTTACCAATTTGATGATTTAATAATGAATTGAGGGGTATAATGGTAAATAAGGGTCGAATCCACAGGGAAATAAGGTATTTTTGAGAGATCTTTTGGAATTTGATCAAATCGGATGATGAATTGAGGTGAGAAATTAGGGAAAATGATGGATTTAGGAAGATAACTCAAAGACGTATCCATGGAATCAAAAATCACTCGATTTGGATTAGTAATCGCGGAGAAATCAAAGAGCGAAGTGAGATGAAATTTCCAAAAATCGGAAGAACATAAAACCTAAAATTAAAGACTAAATTAAACTAAATTACGATCCTAAATTACAAATTGATGATACATGACGATAGATTAGAGGGAAAACAAGTATTCTAACCCAAGATAGCGATCAAATCGATCCAATTAATCGTCGGATCGAAGGCTATTCATTCCAAGATTTCGAACGCGAGCATCGGTGTTCAAGAGACGAATTCTCCTTAATTGATCGACGAAATCTCACTTTTAATCACTCCGTGGACGCAGAATCGAGTCTAGAAGAGATTAGAAGTGAGAGATTCAAGGATGGAGGGATGTATATAGATCAATTTGATGAATACATCCGATAAAATCTTACAAAATCGAAGAACACATCAATTTATAGGCGATTTGGGCTTAACCATCCGATCGTCTTGATTAACGGCTCATCGCGAACCGTTACCGTTAAATCGCAGCCGTTCGATCGCGGATGGACGCTCCCGATGAAGCCTCGTGTGTATGCATTATAAAACGCACGAAACCGCCTTCGTTGGATCTTCATCGGACAGTCTTCATGATCCAATGAGTTCACCAATCGCGATAAATCTCGACCGTTATAACTCTTGAGATGGACGGTCGATGTGTTTTCACTTAATGTTTATTAAGGCACGTGTGTGATCGAAGATCAGGTGGACCTTGCGTCCACCGCATCGACGCGCAATGCATCACGCGATTTAATCCAACGATCAATCTCACCTGAAATAAGAAAATCAGTCCCACACAGAGGAAATTATGAGGAACTATCGAGTATATAAGATATGACAAATATGAGGGCTAGCTTAAATCTGAAATATCGGATGCTTATATGTACTATAACCCTATATAATACGATTAAATATAAATAGTGCCCACGTGTCACCTCTGTGCCACGCTGGCGCTCGCGTGGGCCCGCGTGGCTTTGCCACGTGGCCTTGCGTGCCACGTCGCACCCACGTGGGTCGCGCTTGAACATAAACCCCTTTTTTCTTCTTTTTTTAATCATTTTAAATCTTTAAAAATCGAAAATAAATTCCGAAAAATCGAGAAAAATCCCTAAAAATTAGAAAATTCATAACTTTTAAAATATAACTCCAAATTAATCCAGATTTTTTTCATTTGATCTGAAATTCAATTATCTACCATTATAGAGAGTCAAATTATTTAAATAACAAGAGATTTAATTTTTATTTCAAAAATACATTCATTTCTTTAAGATCTTAACTTTAGAAAAATTAAATGAATGTTTATAAAAATGATTTATCTCCTTATTTAACTTTAAAAACCACTTGTAATCTCAAGTAAAGATAGGTTATAAAACATTTATTTTTAATTCATCATAATTAACCCTAATTTAGTGTATTTTGAGATTATAGCTTAAAATTGCATCAAATGATAGAAATGCACTCAAAGTATGATAACATGCATACAAATGGAATGTTTTATGCCTTTATTTGCATTAATAATCATGTTTTATCATGTTAAGATTGCATGTTATCAATAACATGCAGTCTTATCATGAAAAATATAATTATTAATGCAAATTAAGGCATAAAATATTCCATTTTTATGCATGTTATCATACTTTGAGTGTATTTCTATCATTTCATACAATTTTGAGTGATAATATCAAAATGCACTATTTTAAGGATAATTATGCATTTTTAAGAATAGATTTTAGATTATATTATTCACATATTAATTTGAGATTACCATTAGGTTTTAATGTTAAATAATAGGATAAAATATTTATATACACTAACTTATTTTTCTAAGTTTTGTTTTTCAAGTAGAAGTTAGTGTATTTTTGAAATGAAAATTAATTCTCTTGTTATTTAAATATTTTGAATTTTTATAATGATAGATAATTGAATTTTGATCCAATGAAAAAAATCAAGATTAATTTAGAGTTTGTATTTTGAAAGTTATGAATTTTCTAATTTTTAGGGATTTTTCTAGAATTTTTTTGAATTTTTCTTGAATTTAATTCGATTTATTTTGAATTAAAATAAAAATATATTTTGTTATCGCGTGCTGACATGGCATCTGACGTGGTGTAAATAAAAATAGTTGTGCCACGTGGCGATCTATGAGACCACCACGTGTCTCACGCGTGTACAGGTGTGCATGTGTGTGGATGCGCGTGTGCGCGCGTGTGCGCACGTGTGTGTGCGTATGTGAATAAGGAGGGAGCATCATGTTAAGGATTTAAGCTAACCCCTTATTTACACGTTACTTATAAACGGATGTATTCCTTTAAATTTTAGTGAAGGACACGTTCTTGAAGGGACGGGGAGAAGAAGATGGGGAATAAGAGGTTCTGTTATGCGGCGCATTATGATTGGATGACAATTCGTATTTGAAAACATTTAATCTCAGCCGTTTATCAAGGGAGTTATAACGGCTGAGATTAAACGCATCCGATGGACCTCTGTGGACACGTGGAGATATCTCAGACGTTCGATGAAGATCAAACGGAAGGCGTTATGCGACAAATCAATCACGAGGCTTCATCGTGTGCGTCCATCCGTGATCCAAGGGCCAAGATTTAACCATAACGGTTTGCCCTCATAAGTTTAGTTTGGACCGTTCATCAAAGATTAAACGCCCCATCTGACGATTACGCCCAAAATCACTATAAATTGAGATGTTCTTCGAATTTGTAATGCATTCTTAGATGTTTTTGCTCAACTGATCTATCTAAACACATCTATCATTGAATCTCTCACTTCTAACCACTTCTAGACTCATTTCCGCGTCCACGGAGTGATTAAAAGTGAGATTTTGTCAATCGATTAGGGAGAATTCATCTTTTGAACACCGATGATCATTTTCGAAATCACGAAATGAAAAGCCTTGAATCGGGCGATTAATGGGATCATTTCAATCGCTATTTCGGATTAGATTATGTGTTTTACCTCTAATCTTGTGTCATGTATCATCAATTTTTAATTTAGGATCATAATTTAGTTTAATTTCATCTTTAATTTTGGTAAATTCGTGATTTAATTTTCAGAAATTTCTCTATAATTCATTCATCTATTTCTCCACGAATCTTGATCCAAATCGAGTGATTCTTGATTCCGTGGATTCATCTTTGAGTTCTCTTTCTTAATCTATCATTTTCCCTAATTTCTCACCTCAATTTATCATTCGATTTGATCGAATTTCAAAAGATATCTCGAAAATCTCTTATTTCTCTATGAATTCGACCCTTATTTACCATTATACCCCTCAAATCGAGATATTTTCATTAAATTGGTAAGTTTGGACTTTATTTTGACAAGAATCGGTCTGCAATTAATGACCGCATCAATTTGTTCCGTCATTGGCAACTCAACCTATCGATTGGGTTGAATGGATCATTGATTAAGTAATCTATATGTGTATGTGGACAATTAATTAAGGTTTATCAATAAGGTGTTATTTGGTCTATAGAGTTATTAACTAGTGAGATATATGGACCTGGGGGGTCACATACATAAGGTCTATGGATGTTGGTGGATCTAGACATAATTACGAGGGTTTTTATGAAAAAACCTCATACCAAATGTCTACATATAGGGGGAGAACGATCGCAACTCAAGGTGCCCATGCAAGCCTTGTAAGAATTCTCTCCTTTCTTATCTTTCTCTCTTGGTGAAGAGCTTTGAAGAGGAGATCTAACCATCTGGAGGCCGTGTGGATACCACTAGAGGCTAGACACTCGAATAGCTTCAAGAACTCCTTCAAGGGAACCTTGTAAGTATGTTATCTCATTCATACTAGATGATAGGATCATCTGTTTTTGGTGGCTTGGTATTTTGAATATCCGATTCAATGTTTTCCGTTGCATTTGATTATTTGATCAAAATTTTGAAAGTTTATCGACATCAGATCCCAACAGATTTCTCCTTAATCACACACACATACGCACACACGAGAACTCACATGCACACACATGTCCACGTGTCTAACACATGGCGGTCTCAGATGTCACCATGTGGCGCCGCTTTTCGTCCGCGCCAAATCATTTGGCACGTCAGCACACGATAAAATAAATGATTTTTAATGAATTTAATTCAACATAAATCGAATTAAATTCATAAAAAATTCATAAAAAATTCTATAAAAATATCTAAAACTTAGAAAATTCATATCTTTTAAAATAAAACTCTAAATTAATCCAAATTTATTTCATTGGATCAGAAATTAAATTATCTATCATTTTAAAGAGTGTATAAATTTAATAAATAACAAGAGAATACATTTTTATTTTAAAAATATACTCATTTCTTTTAGAATTTAAAACGTAGAAAAATAAATGAGTGTACAAAAAGTATTTCCTCTCATTATTTAACATTAAAACATAATTTATAATCTCAAATAAAGATTGGGATAATCTAAACTTAAAAATATTTCTCTTTATTTATCACAATTAACCCTAAATTAATGCATTTTGAGATTATAACTTCTTTTTCATAGAATGATAGATAAACACTAAAAAAATATGATAGCATGCATTAGAATGAAATATTTTATGCCTTAATTTGCATTAACAATCACATATTTTTGTGTACAATTTGCATGTTATTGCCCACATCTTGTCATACATAATTTCTTAGTATAGTTTATGTCATGAGACTGACTCCATTTGACTTATTTGAAGTCAAGTGGTTCAATTCTCGCATCTTTTATAAATTATATGAATACATGTATGTGAATGAAGACATGAGAGAGGAAACAACAACTCTCCACTATCTTCTAACACTAAGTGTTGC
Source organism: Lemna minuta (assembly GCA_024174645.1). NCBI lineage: Eukaryota > Viridiplantae > Streptophyta > Magnoliopsida > Alismatales > Araceae > Lemna > Lemna minuta. The sequence continues at coordinate 15,107,379 of CM044107.1, read as the reverse complement.
TTATGTTACGACTAGGGTTCCACAAAGACCGACCGAGGTTCAGTCCACTAGATTGGACCGAGATCGTCAGTCCATCAAAATGGGCCTTTGACGGTTTCGGTCCCGATTCGATCCGGTCCACTCACGCATTCGGTCCTGGACCGAATGAAAAGAAAAAATTCCGGTCTTGCCATCTTGTTGTCTTCGTGATTTAGGTCTTCTCTTCTTCTCCTAATTTCTTCAAAAATCTCTTCAGGAACTGGCATCGTCATCGCATTCTTCTCCAATCGATCATCGCAAGCTGCTAGGAGATTTTGGGAGCTTCCCTCAAGAGTTTCAAAATTGATTTCTTGGTTTCGAAATAGATTTCTTGCTTTCGTCAGGAGCGTTGTGTGTATTCTTTTTTCTCCCGCGTTCTCTATCTCTCTATCTCTCTTCACTGATTCTGCTCTCTATCACTTCTTTGCTTCATCTTTGATTGGGGTTAATGTGGATTGAATTGACAATTTGATCTAGAGAGGCATTCCCTTCGAGCAATCTTATCTTCTTGCATTTCAATGCGAGAAGAATCTTGTCAAGGGGACCTTTATGACTTCTTACCTCAGCCCTACGTCTCTCTCCCCTTCTCTCTTGAAGCTTCACATCTTGCATCATGCAGTTTTTTGTCCATTATTCTTCTAAATATTATATGTGCTCCTTTCTGTAGAGGGATTTGTGTGCTTCCCATGGAGGAAGGAGCAGCCGTGGACAGTCAACTGGTGAGAAAGAACAACTGATCAGTTCTCTTCTCCTCCTCCACATTTTTTCCCCTTTTTCCACCTCTCTCTCTAAACTTCTCTCGCTTGGGGAACTTTTTCTGCATGGTGAGAGAAGCTCTCTCTCTCTCCACCTCCTTTCCCTCTTCTTCTACTGCCACACCACCTCTCTCCCTTCCCTCTCCACCTTCTCTCGCTGCCACACTAACGGAACGAATCGATGTGGCTGTTAATTGCACATCGATTCATGTAAAAAATAAAGCCAAACTTACCAATTTAATGATTAAATCATGAATTGAAGGTATAATGGTAAATAAGGGTTAAATCCACGGAGAAATAAGAGATTTACGAGCGATCTTTTAGAATTCAATCAAATCAAACGATGAATTGAGATGAGAAATTAGGGAAAATGATAGATTTAGAAAGAGAACTCAAAGACGAGTCCACGGAATCAAAAATCACTCGATTTGGATCAAGATTCACGGAGAAATCGATGAGCAAATTAGGGAGAACTTTCCGAACACAAATAAAGAGAAATCTAAAATTAAAATACTAAATTAACTAAATTAATGATCCTAAATTAAAAATTAATGATACATGATGAAAGATTAGTAGGAAAACACGTAATCTAACTCGAGATAGCAATCAAAATGATTCAATTAATTGCCGGATTTAAGGCTTTTCCTTCAGCGAATTTGAAAACGATCTTCGGTGTTCAAGAGGAGAAGTATTACTAATCGATTGATGAAATCTCACTTTCTGTTAGATATAGCTCATTACAAGGTCTTAGATATAACTCATTATAAGGTGTATTGTACTAGCTCTTATAAGAACTCCATAGTTAAGCATGCTTGAGTGAGAGCAGTACTAGGATGGGTGATCTCTTGGGAAATATTCATATTTTATTATACTTAAGGATATTAGTCCCACATAGGATATATTTCTATCTTTCTCTCTTTCTTCTCTATAAATAGAGGCTTGTAATCTCTTCTTTACACACTCAATGTAATTGGGCTTTACCATTCACATGGTATTAGAGCCTAAATTAAATTCTTTTTATGTGTAGCCGCTGCTGCTCAATTTAAGTCATCGCCGCCACTGCTCTTCTTTTTTTCTTGCCAGCAGCCCAGGAGGCCCAAAGGTATCCTCACTCCCCTCTTGCCCTTTTTTTTTTTGCTGTCCTTATTGGGCCATTGTTGCCACCCTTATTGGGCCACTGTTGCCGCCCTTATTGGGTCACTGTTACCGCCCTTATTGGGCCGCCGCCACCATTCTTGGGCTGTCGTCACCGCCTTCTTGGCCACCGCCCCTCTTGAGACACTGCTATTGCCTTTCAGAGCCCCTTCTACCTTTTCTGTTACCCTCTTCAAGGCCTTATTATTATTGCCTTGCACTTATTGTGGCAAGACCACTCATGCTTCAAAGAAGTGTTGGAAAGAGTTTGGGAAGCCTGGATGGGCTCAAGCTATGTTTTCCTCTATTACTCCGAGCCCGACTCCTCTTAATATACCTACGCCACTCGGTCAGACCAACTATACAAATGACTTTCACCCCAGTAGAATATGACGCATGGAAGCAATCTCAAGCATCCATATCGACTACCAACTTTGCTTCTACTTCATGTACACATGCCTTTCTTGCTTCTAGATCATCATGGGTTATTGATTCGGGGGCTTCGGCTCATATGGCTGGAACCTCTTCGACCCTCTCCTCCCTGACTCCTACTACCGCCTATCCACCCGTATCCATTGCAGGTGGTCGTTCATGCTCTGTTGAACGGTATGGATCGACCAAACCTACTCTCTCCCTCACTCAACACAATATTTTATATGTTCCTGGCTTTCCCACTAACCTTCTTTCTATCAGTACCATTACCCGTACACTTAATTGTGTTGCCATTTTCTACCATTTCCATTATGTCTTCTAGGACCTTTGTACTGGTCAGAGAATTGGTTTGGGGCGTGAGAATGGTCGTGGGATCTATGAGCTATTGTCGGACACCCTTCCGCTGGGCTGTTAGCTTTATTTTCTAGCTCTTCAGCTTCTTCTTTTATTTTGTGGCATCGTAGACTTGGCTATCTTTTATTTTGTGTGCAAGTCGTGTCCAATGTGCAAACATCATCGCTCGACTTACCCAGCTCGTGACTCCATACCATCCTCCCGTGCCTTCGACTTGATTCACTGCCACGTTTGGGGCCCCTCTCAAGTTCCTTCTCCCTTGGGCCATCTATATTACATAGTCTTTGTTGATGATTATACTCGAGTCAGCTAGGTATATCTCATCAAAGACCATAGACAAGTTCTTGACATTGATCGCCAATTTACATAAGAAATTATTACCCAACATTCCACTACACCAAAAGTCATTCAAACTGACAATGCCCTAGAACTCGTTCAATCAGTCCTCCAACAATTTTGTGTTGACCATGGAATCATTCACCAAACCACTTGCCCTTACACTTCTTCCCAAAATGGTGTTGTGGAAAGAAAACACCGCATATTACTTGACATCACTCGCACTTTACTATATGAGATGTATGTTCCGCATTATTTGTGGTATGATGCCGTCATGACAACCACTTATCTCCATAATCGGCTTCCTTCCTCTCCTTTGGGAGGTGCAATTCCCCTTACTCGTCTTTTCCCCAATGCTTCTCTCTTTCCCTTACCACCTCGTGTGTTTGGATGCACTGCCTTTGTCCAAGACTATTCTCCATCTCTATCTAAACTAGCTCCTCGCGCACTAAAGGGAGTATTTGTTGGCTATTCACGCATGCAAAAGGGTTATCGTGTCTACTTATTTGATACCCATCGTTATATTACTTCCGCTAATGTCACCTTCCATGAAGATGTTCCCTACTTTTCTTCGTCTACTACTCCTCTCAAAGCCCCTATATCTCCCCCTGGTTTTTCGCTCTATTCCTCCCTCCTCTTTGTCGCCTTCTCCGGGGATCTCTATTTCCACCATCTACTCTACCTCTTACCTTGCTTACCTCTGATGATTGTCTAACTCCACCATCACTTGTGATACCTACTCCTTTATCTTCCTCTTGTCTACCCTTCACTGATCGGTCTACTCCTTTGGTTCCCTCTACTATGACACTTGACTCCACTCTATCCTCACCTACCCCCACCACCACACCTCATGATCTACCTCTTGACGACCTTCATCTACCCATTGCCTTGCGAAAAGGTACTCGTGCTTGTACCTAACATCCCATAGCTCACTTTGTTTCTTATGAGCTCATTTCTCCAACTTACCGCACATTTGCTCTTGTCGTGTCCTCTGAGTCACTACCCCATACGTATCATAAAGCTCTCCAAGTACTTGAGTGGAAAGTAGCCATGGATCTAGAGTATCGCGCCCTGGTGCATCGCGGTACTTGGGACTTAGTACCACGCCCCACTGATGCTAACATTGTGACATGCAAATGGGTTTTCAACCTAAAGTACCATCCAGATGGCACTGTGGCTCGTCACAAGGCCCGATTAGTTGCTAGAGGATTCACTCAAGCTCATGGTATTGATTACACTGAGACCTTCTCTCCGGTTTTTTGCATGAACTCTATACACGTTCTTTTATCTCTTGTCGTCAAACTAAATTGGTCTCTTCATCAGTTGAATCTCTACAATGCCTTCTTATATGGTGATCTAACAGAGCAAGTCTTTATGGAGCAACCTCCGGGGTATGTTGCTCAGGGGGAGACTTCCCAGGTCTGCCTTCTTCGTCGTGCTATCTATGGGCTGAAACAAAGTCCTCGTGCTTGGTTTGTTAAGTTCACTGGTCTGCACACAGTTTGTGGTTTTAACCCTTGCAAGTTTGAGCCAACTGTAATGCGCAAGACAAAATCTGCAAGCTATGTGGTACTTGCAATATATGTGGATGATATTCTATTGATTGGTAACGATGAGGCAGCTATCTCTGCTACCAAAGCTTATCTTCAAACGCACTTTGTGATATGCGACTTGAAGACACCACGATATTTTCTTGGGATTGAGTTTGCTTACCAATCAAGTAAGTTAGCATTATCTAAAAGAAAGTATGCCTTGGATCTTCTCCAAGAGACGGGACTACTTGGGTGTAAACCAACTACATCACCCTTGGAAGCACGACCCAAGTTTTGGGACACTGACTCGCCTATGATGGCAGATGCCAACCGCTATCATCGTCTACTGGGGAAGCTAATCTATCTAACAGTTACTCGTCCCGATATTACTTATGATGTCAATGTTCTTAGTTAGTTCATGCACGAACCTCGCATGGTGCATTGGGAGGATGCATTACGAGTTCTTGTGTATATCAAGCATGCCCCTGGCAAAGGGCTTATTTAGCGATGCCATGATCATCTTCGTATTGAGGCCTATTTTGATGCTGGATATGCTGGGGACAAAGGAGATCAAAAATCTACTACAGGGTACTGCACATATGTAGGAGGTAATCTTGTCACTTGGCGTTGTCGAAAGAAAAATGTCGTTTCTTGTTCGAGTGCGGAAGCTGAGTATCGAGCTATGGCTGCTACCGCTCATGAAATGGTATGGTTGTAGTCTTTTGTACAAGACTTAGGCATCATGACCCCAATGCCTATGCCTATGCATTGTGATAACCAGGGAGCTATCTTTATTGCTAGAAACCTTGCCTTTCATGAGAGGACCAAGCATATTGAGATCGATTGTCACTTTATTTGTGACAAGGTGTTGATGGGAGTTATTTCTACACCACATGTGTCATCATCGGACCATTTTGTCGACATCTTCACAAAGAGCATTATTGGTGTGTCGTATGATTGCGTAGGATCCAAGCTGGACATATTTGATTTATACAGTCCAGCTTGAGGGGAAGTGTTAGATATAGCTCATTACAAGGTCTTAGATATAACTCATTATAAGGTGTATTGTACTAGCTCCTATAAGAACTCATTATAAGGTGTATTACCCACATGAAATATATTTCTATCTTTCTCTCTTTCTTCTCTATAAATAGAGGCTTGTAATCTCTTCTTTATACACTCAATACAATTGGGCTTTACCATTCACACTTTCAACCACTCTGTGGACGCGAAAATGAGTTTAGAAGCGATTGAAAGCAAGAGATTCAAGGATGGTGGTGTATAGATAGTTCAATTGATCAAAATCATCCAAGAATACATGAAAATGTCGAAGAACATCTCAATTTATAGCCAATTTGGGCGTAACTGTCCGATGAAACGCTTGATCTTCAATCAATGGCTTTGATGAAATGCATCAATACGAATTGTTACAGTTAAGTTGTGGCCGTTGGATCGGAGATGAACGCATGAGATGAAGCCACGTCGCGTGGTTTAGAAATAACACTTGAAATGCCATCCGTCCAATCTCGATCTAACTCTTCGGATGCATCTTTCATCGGTTTTAATCTCAAGTGTTATAACTCTCTTGATGAACGGCTGAGATTATATCATATTTAAAATGATTCGCCAACGAGTAACAATGCGCCACATACCACCGCCTTAAAGTGAAGATCGACAATCGCGATTGACGCGTGATCGGACGTCCCACGTTGCGCCACGTCACATCCCGCCTTTGATCATCAATCGTGATTGTTCGGACTCTCCAAATTGCGCCACGTCACCTGCGCGCTTATAAAATTCGGAAAAATCAATTTTTATTTGAAATATAAATTTTTCATTCCAGAAAATCCTTAGAAATTCATTAAAATTTCAGAATATAACTCTAAATTAATCCAGATTTGTTTCATTGGATCATATATTCAATTATCTATCATTATAAAAAGTCAAAATATTTAAATAACAAGAGTATAAATTATTATTTAAAAAATACACTAATTTCTTCTTGAAAATCAAAACTTAGAAAAATAAATGAGTGTATATAAACCTTTTCTCTTATTATTTAACATTAAAATATAATTATAATCTCAAATTTAGATGTAAATAATCTATTCTAAAATATATAACTAATTATACATAATTATCCCTAAAATAGTATATTTTGAGATTATAACTTAAAATTGCATGAAATGATAAAAATGCACTCAAAGTATGATAACATGCATAAAAATGGAATGTTTTATGCCTTAATTTGCATTAATAATCATATTTTTGCATGTTAACATTGCATGTTATCACACACCACCTCTCTTGCATCGCATAATTTCTCTTTCACGCAGACGAGTGAAATCTACTTTTTCCTCTTCTTCTTCATCTCCCTCTTCCAACCCCATCTCTACCTTTTTCTCCACCTGTTTCACTTCTTCCACCGCTTCACGACCTCTCTCTGCCACTGTCTCCCTCTCACTATTCTTCTCTCTTCTTTCTCTTTCACTCTCGCACACATGCTTGCTTGCTTGCGTTAATGGAAGAGACTTTCTGCACGGTCTTCTCTTTTCGTCAACCTGCCACCGCCTCCTCCTCTACCTTCCTCTTTCCCAGTACCTCTTTTTCTTCTTCTTTTCCACTTCCTTCTAACCCATTTTCCTCGTGCAAACTCATTCTTCGCTCTCTTGCACGCGAGCAGAATGAAAATTTTCTTCTGTCCCCTCTCTCTATTCCTCGTCAATCTTCCTATTGCCACATCTTCTCTCCTTCCCATCATTTCTTTCATCTTCTTTTTCTCTTCTTCTGCTGCTGCAGCACTGCATCTCCTTTTCCTCTTTTTCTCTCTCTCTTCTTCCCATTTCTCTCATGCACTCGGACCCAAGATCAGTGATCAATCATTCTATGCGGGGTTGGTCATTGATCTTAGGTGATCTTTCTTCCATTTCAAAAGGAAAAAAATAATCTATTTACTAAGAATGAGGAAACTTTTTTTCATGATTGTTTTTGGGAAAGATCATCACGGTTATTTGTCTCTATGAAATCCAATCTTGATTTCTTATGGAACATTCCTAGAAGTCTAACTCATTAAATGTCTTATTGATTTTGAATTTTTTAATTTAATGCAAATAATCTGATTTAGAATGATAACATACAAATTAAACATGAAACTATATGATTATTAATGCAAATTAAGACGTAAAACATTACACTCCAATTCATGTTATCATATTTTTTAGTGTTTAACTATCATTCTATGAAAAAGTTATTATAATCTCAAAATGAAATAATTTAGGGCTAATTATGATAAATTAAGAAGAATATTTTGTATCCCTATCTTTAATTGAGATTATAACTAGTTTTTAAGGCTAAATAATAAGATAAATCATTTTATCTACACTCATATATTTGTCTAAATTTTAAAATCTAAAAGAAATGAGTGTAGTTTAGAAATAGAAATTTATTCTCTTGTTATTTATTAATTTGACTTTTTATAATGATAGATAATTTAATTTGTATCTAATAAAATAAATTTTGATGAATTTGGAGTTATATTTTAAAAGATATAAATTTTCTAATTTTTAGGGATTTTTTGGGCATTTAAAATTAATTTATTCGAATTAAATTCATTAAATTATATATTTTTTGTGGCAGCTAACGTGGCACGAGTAGAAAAAGTGGTGCCACGTGGCAACATATGAGACCGCCACAAGTCACACACATGTATTAATGCGCGCGTGTGAGTGCGCGTGTGCACACATGTGTGCATGTGTACGCATGTGTGTGCACCATGTTAAAGATTTTCACTAACTCCTTAAGCGCGTATTCCTTATATACACGTGATTTCTCTTTAATTTTTTTGCCATGTGGGACTTTGTTTCGTTTTCAATGTGCGCATGTGACGTGGCGTTACGAGGAGCGTCTGATTCGTGTTTTTAAAGAAGACCGTTGATCTTCACTTATGTCGAGGGGTATGTGACGAAATGATTGAGTGCAGTCGTTGAAACACACAGTCGTTGGTCAAACAAAATTTCTATTTCCGAACTCACGATGACTTAAAAATCAGAAATTAAGTACACTAATGAGATTGAGTCGAACTGCATAGAGCATGATTGACTTTTACCGAAAGAATTGACTTGGCCAAACTTAAGTCTAATTAGGGTTTTTTTAAGAGATG
>CM044107.1:14968689-15098159 GCA_024174645.1 Lemna minuta | reverse complement strand
AATCTATCATAAGGTTTAAGATAGAGACGTTTTAAGGAGTTTTCACCCCAAGGGAATACCTAAAACCTTATATCTATTGAGTCTAGCAGGTAACCCACCCATGAAATCCTTAATGCATGTGAGGGTCTATATCATATACACTATGTTTACATTCAAAAAGTGGTCACATGTTTTATTTGGAATATGTGAAAATAATAAGAAAGATAAATGCAGTATGGTTATGAAAACTACGTAAAATTGTATTTTTTATATAAAAAAATTATGATACTTTAGTATAAGTATAAGTAAAACCGTTGAGTAAAACTCAACGGAGTGAGTATGGTGTCCCATAAATTTTGCATATCACTTGTGCATGTAACTACGATATTTTTCAGTTCAAGCTTAATTGATGATGTGAGTTGGTTATTTGTGAGATTTTTCAACCGTCTTGTGGTCCTTAGGAGAGGATAGAAACACCCAACAAAAAAAGAAAAGTGCCTTTTATGAGAGCAAACATGGAGGGTTTTGATTTCTTAAAATAAAGGAAAAGTCAAAATCTTCTTATTCAAAAAATTTAACCAGATTAAAGTGCTTCTAAATTTTTCACAACACCATTTAAAAAAATCATGATACTTAATAAGCCTTCATGGTCTTGTGAAAGATGTGAATAATCCATTTAAATGGCATGAATAATGATCTAGAAATTGTTGGAATTTATTTTTTTCAAAAATCTCCAAAGCATTTTAGTCCATATTTCTATAAATCTTCTTCCAATTTTTCATATATTATTTTAGGCACAAAATTCCATGAAGCAAAAAAATATGAGAGGAAAATTAAATACTTGTAGGGGTAATGGATTGCCTCCAATCTAGTGCTGGTTTTTTAATCTTTACCTAGCTGTAACTAGCATGAAATAATGATGAATTCTGGGGAAAACTCTTTGAATAGTGAGTCTAAATGTATCGGATAATGATGTCAACTCTTTCCATACAGCCTCTCGTAGCTGGGGGTGTGGTATGGATTGAGCTACTTGCCATGAACCTTCACTTTTTTTTCTTGATTTCACATCATAAGTACCAATTATTTTCTTTTGTATCTAGAACCATGTAGAGATGGCATTCTCATCTTATTTTTTCAGGAAAGATCTTAATGGAAGGGGTATATAGCCAATCCTTCATAGATCTTGAAAATTTTAATAGAGCGGATATGTTTGACATGAAATGGCGTATTCCTTGCACTATAAATCTCAACATTCTCAGAAGCTGCATTACTCAACTATTTGAGTTCTTAGAGCAGGAGAAGTCTATGATTTCCAAATTTTTCCAAAAATAATTTGAGCTCATAAATGACCTAAAAATTCATATGCTTGATTTCAATAAAAGGTGGCATTTTTATAGGTGAATTGAGATGGAGACTCTTCATAGGATGTTTATATGCAATCCTTCTACATTATAATAATCTTATTCTTTTCCCTCATAGAGGTTGACCTGTGAAATAGAAATAGATGAAATCCATTGTTGTATAAGAGATTTTTGGTTTGAAATTGAGTGTAAGAAGATCTAAAGGAACCACTTAAATATCAATAGTAAATCACCCAGTCTTGGCCCTAATACAGAATCAAAGTTGTGACTCACATTTCTAAATACCTCTCAAATTCATTCCATATAGATCAGGAGTATATTATTATCTATATTGGAGTAGATTAGATAATTTATCATCATTCAACCCTTTACATCTCTAATTTACTTTATAAGGTTAAGTAGTTCTTGGAAGATAAGACAATTTATTCATACAATACTACTATTTTCTTTATGTGGATTTCTTCTCTTTTGATCTTAATATCTTCAAAATAAGATCAATGCATATTCTCACTCATCAATTATCACCAAGAAACCAATCGTGAATCTTGATTAATATGCTACTATCAACTCAAACTGTTTCAAAAAATTCCTTAGAAAAAAGAAGATAAATCCTCTGCGAGTTACAGTAAAATGTGGGATTATCTAGTTGAAGATGAATTTATAAAAAACCTGAGAAATCTTTGCATTCAATGCAAAAAGTGCCTCCTTAATTGACTATCTAAATAAGGTGATAGTCTGCAAATTATACACACTACACATACCTCAAAAGCCATTGACAATGTCTACAAAGAAGAAGTTCTACCATAATTTCACATCAACAAAGATCAAATTCTCAAATACAAGAAAATATTTCAACGAAAGGTTACTAAATATACCCACCATAACCTTTTGGATGTTTGGAAATGATAAAATTCACCGTGATAACTACAAAAGGACTTGTATCATGTGAATGAAGAATGTAATAATATGGTTGAAAAATGGGGACTTTATATAGTACTTCATAAGGCTATATTATGATTTTGAATTTATGATGAAGTTCACCGACAAGAACAAGAACCCAAGTGCTTGAAAGCACATGGACGAGTGATTTTTGATATTCTGAATTAGAATATCATAGATGAGCTAGCATCTAATTAGGACTCCTCTATGCCAGATGATCCTTTAAGGAAGATAACTTCCCTTGGGTAACTTTATGTACATGTCTATACTATGAAGAAAAGTTTTTCAATATATATGTTTTGCATTCGGTCTTTAGTATGTCATGCAATATCATGCTCATGTTGTCATTTATTATTGATAATTGTGGATATTTACTTTTAATTTGGTCATGATATTTTGCTCTCATTCATAAAAGTTCTTTAACATGTGGTTGGTTTTACTATTGGTCAACAGTGTCTTAGTATCATGATAAATACTTAAGAGAGATATTCATCATTACTCAAAAGATATGTATGAAATCAACTCGGAAATTTTTTATGTCAAACTTCTAGCATATGAATTTTGTATTACTCTGGTAGTACTGAATTATAAACAATTAGTGATATTTTGGATAACTTCAATATGTAAATATTCTAGAAAATTCCAAATCAAAAGCATGATACATTCATTTGGGGGAACTCTAGCCATAGGAGAAAGATTTTGCATTTAGGGATATAAAGGATACAATCTGGGATAACCAAGGAACATTAGTGAAAGTTACCACATTTTGGTGTGCATACAAATCTTTGATAATAGTAAAATAGTATGCTTCCTTGTTATTTTCTTGTATTGAATATAAGGCTTCATTTTTATTTTTATTTTGAGAAATAATGATTCCCATCTGAAATCATAAGGCATTATTTTATAAAAAAAACCTATGATACTACAATGCCTTCTATACAGTTCCATACTGACATACTATGACATGTTTGAGTTTGTACATAATGACAACCATGATCATGATCATGTGACATGCAAAATAACTTTCATACCAACATACATGAATCAATAATACCAAATATTTATGCTTTTAATGATCGGCGAAATGTATTCGACAACCATCATCAAGATATCAAATCCTTGAATTTTGGTACAAATGAAACCTGATCTCCCATGGAACTACTTGAAAGCCAAACAAGCTAATTTCTTTTGAGTAGAACACCAAAATTTGTTGAAAATATGTCAGTGTTGATGTGTAAGGGGATCAAAGCATGATACAAACAAGCTAATTTCTTTTGAATTGAACAGAAAAATTTGTTGAAACTATGTCAATGTTCATGTCTAAGGGGATCAAAGCATGATAAAAACATAGAAACGAAATGGAGGGGTTTTCCCTTTGCAATCATCTTTATGTAATACCCTTCAAATTAATTTTATTGAAAGTATTAACAAATGGAGGGTTGACCTAATCCGTTCAATAAATGATAACATTAGATATATATTAAATAACATTAAAAAGTCCATTCTTGTAAAAATAGAAATGCGTTTAATTTCTTAATTACGTTTTCACTATGAAGTCGGATTTTCGGAGCCGCCAGATTTTCGCCGGTCAATCCTCCGGGAAGTAGTTTCCCCGGACAATCAGGGCTGACGCTTCCCTTCCCAACCTGGGTTCGCAGCGAGGAGACGATTCCCCATCTTTTGCATTCAATCCGATCCCATCGTAGTTACCGTGGTTCCCGGCAATGGCGGGGAGGGTCGATCTCTTTTCTATCATCACCGGTGTGCAATCTTGATTTCAAACGCGTAAAGTTGATTGGAGGTACGTTGGCCCAGACGCCTTTCTCTCTGAAAGACGAGAGAGGGATACATTCATAGAGAGAGAGAGAGAAGGCATAGGGAGAGGAGAGAGAGAAGAGAGAGAAGAGATAGGGAGAGGGAGAGAGAGAGAGAGAGAGAGAGAGAGAGAGAGAGAGAGAGAGAAGAGATAGGGAGAGATGTTCCCCGGTGAGTGGATAGTTGGCAAACCTTCATCTTGGTTAGATGTTTCACTAGCCTTTGATTTGGGATTTGTTTATGTTCTTAACGAAAAAGAGGAATTTTTCAAATTCTAAATCATTAATCATGTCCTTTTCAGGGATCCTTATAAAATCAAACAGCTTGATGGAAAACAGTGACTTAAGTGGTTGCCCTCCCATGGATGATCAAATAATGAGAGAGGCAATTTTGGATCCTCAATCTACTCAGAAAGATGAGCCCGAAGCTATTTGGGTGAAGGTTTGTATTTGATTCCCTTTTATCACAATTTCATTCCCATGTATTCAAGCCTTTGGATTTGCCTTTTGTCACTCTCTCTATCTCTCTCTCCCCCACATCTGATTCTCTCATCTACTTCTCCCTCCCTCTATCTATGTTATAAAATTTAATTTAATAATATTCTGAATTTTCTCACTCTTCTCAATTATAGTGGAGAGGAAAATGGCAGACATGTATCCGTTGTTCAAAGGTAGACCATCCACTATCGACTGTGAAGGCGAAACCTAAACATGATCGGAAGCAATACTCTGTAGTATTTTTTCCAAACACCAAGACTCATTCATGGGTAGATACTCGTCTTCTTCACCCTATCAGTGAATCACCCGAATGTCTCTCTTCTGATACCTACGACATGTGGATGGCTCTGGTCAAAGATCTGAATTTTCCTCGTCAGCACATCATGCAAAAGTTAGCAGTTCTTATGCTGGATTTCAGTGACCAGCTTCATACGCAGGTGTGAAGGTTCTTTGATTTAGTTGTTTTTTTTTGGATTTTTGATAAATTTGGTAATTTTGGCATCAGGCTGTTATTGAGAGCGCACGGAGAGCAGCCACATGGAAAGTGTTTGCAGAGGAGGCGTCGTTTTGTAAGGAATATCCTGAGCTTGGGATAATGCTTCTGAAACTGCACAGGGTAAGCGATCCAATTTTGGGATTCTCTTGGAAAGAGAATATGGAAATTTGATTGTCTTGGCATTACTCAATTAGAATTATCTTATTAGGTAGTGGGCGTTGTTATGTATTTAATTGACTTTTGGTGATGATTCAATCGAGTAGTTAAATCTTTTTACCTTTTTCCATCCGTTTCTTAGGAGGGGGCAGTATTGTCTTTTATTTTTTATACGCGCATGTAGTGTCCCTGAAATGCACGAGCATTCTAGTGTCTTCTAATGTTTTAACTTATTCCCAACTGCTTCAGTGTTTATCTTAATTTCCCAGCAGTTGATCATTAATACCAATTGTTCTATCCTTGTTCAGATTTTGTACCTTATCACCCTCACCAAATGCAAGTCCTTTTGCAGATGATTCTTCCCGAGTACATTAAACCTGATTGGTCAGAGCATTCATTTGATGCATGGACGAAGAAATGCCAAGAAGCACAAACTGCAGAGACTATTGAATTACTCACTGAGGTGCATTTAAATCACAAAGCATTTTATTTTTTTATTAATAGACGTTTTCTTCATGCCTTATAGACTAAACCAACACTTGAATTTCAAATATTTGGGCCCAATTTTCTGGGAAATCCTAATAGACGTTCTCATGGGTTGTTTCCAGTATCTATTTTTTCTCAAAACTGGATAGTCATCATCACCAGGTGAACTTGCATCGACTCTCACATTCTTGTGATGTTTTCAATACTGGAATGACATGTGGATTTAAATATTAGACTCCATTTAATAGCCTGAAGTTTTTCTGGTTTACTGTTTTTACACTTTCTTTCTCTTAGACTGATTTTTCTTTTGACACAGGAACTGGTTGATTCTGTTCTCTGGTCTGATGTGGATAGGCTCTGGGATGCGCCAGTGCAGCCCGAACTAGGCACTGAATGGAGGACATGGAAGCAAGAAATCATGAAAAACCTCTTCACCACACTTTCTGTTGATAGGTCGAGATCTGTCCTTAATACAGAAAATTTCAGGAATTTATCCACTGAAGGCAGAAAATCAAGTGATTGTAAGAGCCCAGATGCAAGCACATCAGATAATGAAAATATGAAGATGATTATTGGAGGTGATCCTAGTCCAGATGCTAATCTCATCAAGAAACATCATCTGTGTATGGGTTTCATCGAGGCAAAGGGGAGGCCATGTGGAAGGTGGGCAAATGATGGCCAAAATTACTGTAGTGCTCATCTAGGGAGTAAATTCAGCCCTAAACAGCTTACTCCTAAATGTCCTGTTAATCATCAGTCCGATGAAGCTTCTGGAAAGTTCAAGAAATGTACTGCTTTTGTTGAAGCAAAGGGAAGGTTATGCGAGAGATGGGCAAATGAAGGTGACATTTACTGTTGTGCTCATCTGAGCAATCATTTTAGGAGCAGAGATTCAGAACCGGAGTCAAGGCCCACAGGTAAATCATCTTCCATGTGTGAAGGTATGACTGTTTATGGGAAAAAATGTAAGCATCGTGCCGGTGCTGGATCTTCATTCTGCAAGAAACACGATATTAGGGTTACATATAATGCAATGCTATCTGGCTCTCGTGCACCTGATGATGGTGAAGATAAACTTTCTGAGGTGAGAAGATTCCCGAGGAATCTTCTGGAATCTGAAGAGGCATCAGATTTTGGGTCGTGCATTGGACTAGGGGACAATACTTGTGCCGAAAATGCTCACAGTTTCACATTATACTGTCAAAGGCACCTACCTAAATTTCTCAGGCAGACCCAAAATGGAAACAACATGTTATCCAAGGAAGCATTTACTGACATCCTGAGTAGCTGTTTGTCGAGAAACGATAAAATATTTTTGCACAGAGCAAGCGAACTCCTTTATAACTTCATGAAGGGTAGCTTGTCCGATTCAAAACCATTTTTTTCTCAAGAAGACCACATGAAATGGGTACTCTCTGAAGCTGCCAAGGATCCAGGTGTTGGAGAGTATCTACTGAAGCTGGTTTCTTATGAGAGAGAAAAAATAAGCAGGGTATATGGCTTCGACACAGCTGAAATTCCAGTTGAGGGACTTAAGTGTAAAATGTGTGGCGAGAGATTTTCTAATGAAAAGCTTCTCAGTGCCCACTGGGTAGAAGCCCACAAGAAAGAAGCCCACTGGCTGTTTACTGGTTATGCCTGTGCAATTTGTCGCAGCCCATTTACCAACAGAAAAGTCCAGGAGACCCATGTAAGAGAGAAACATGGAGCCCAATTTCTAGAAAATTCTCTGCTCTTTCGCTGCATGGCCTGTAACAGCTGCTTTTCCAATGCGGGTGATTTATGGGACCATGTGCTGGCATCTCATTTATCGGAATTCAGCCTCCCTGATTCGACAAAACCTGTTGAATCTTTGATGGGTAGCAGTACATTGGACAAAGAAGATAGATCCAGACGATATCGCTGCAGGCTCTGCGGGTCAAAGTTTGATCTTTTACCGGATCTCGGCCGCCACCACCAAGCAGCTCATATGCAAGCTAATAATAATAGTAGTAATAACTTCAAGCATCGAAGAATTGTTCGTACTGGATTCAAAAAAGGACTAGGGCCAGTTGGGCCTACTAATGGTTTCAAGAGATTACGTAAATTTAGTATGAAGAAATGTGCCAAGGCTATAAGCTCAGTGGTTTCCTCTAGATTGAAGGACCAAGAAATGGTTTCTCAAGAATCATGCCTCAAGAAGCTGGTGGAATCTGAGTGTTGCCATGTGGCTGAGGCCTTGTTCAGTGAGATGAAGAAAACCAGATCTCTTCCATGTAATTCTGAGATTTTGACTCTTGCAATGTCAACTTGTTGTAGAACAAATCTCCAGGATGTTTTGAGCAAGAAATATGGAACCCTCCCAAGAAATCTCTATTTAAAGGCTGCCAAGTTATGTAGTGAGGTAAATTTTCCAGTTAATTGGCATGCTGAAGGTTTTATCTGCCCTAAAGGATGTGATTCTCTGAGTCACAGTCAACCAAAATTTCTCTCTCCTCTCGTCCCTCATACCTGCAAGACAGAAGAAAGAACCAACTCTACTTCAGTAGATGATGTGGAAAATGGGATGCAGGCTGTAGACAAATGTCTTGACAAACGTCATTTTGTCATGGACCCCGAAAAGTTCATTTTTTGTTCAGTGCGAAAAATGTTTACATTATGTGGAGACATAAGCTTCGGACAGGAAGCAGTCCCTGTGGCTTGCGTTGTGGATGAGAGTATTGTAAATGAGAAACTCCCTACAAGTTCTAGAGGTTCGTTTTGCCTGCAAGATTTAGGATTTTCTATGCCCTGGCTCGGGTTTTCCTACACTACCAGACGCCTGCTTGATCCAGCTCTTGGGCTCGATACTGCAGTAAGATTTTCTAAATTTTTTTTTGCTTTTCAAAAAATTTTATTCAGTTTTCTAACATTATTTCTGCAGAGCTCACAGCTGGGGTGTGCTTGCTCCGGAGCAAAATGCAGCTCAGAAATGTGCGATCATGTTTATCTTTTTGATAATGATTATGAAGATGCTGAAGATGTTGATGGAAAATTAATGCGCGGTCGATTTCCCTATGATGAAACTGGGAGGATTGTAGTGGAGGTGAGCTACGAACAACAATTCTGTTATTTTTCTCAATGGTCCAGATATTATTTTCACTTTATAATTTTTGGTGTTGGGCATTATTTATTCATTTTATTCCGTTAAATTTTCCAGGAAGGTTGCCTTGTGTATGAGTGCAACTCTATGTGCAGCTGCCATAAAACCTGCCCAAACAGGGTACTGCAGAATGGGGTGCAGGTCAAATTGGAAGTCTTTAGAACAGAGAAGAAGGTAAGCGCTCCTAAAATGATCAGAAAATTCTTTTTCAATCTCTTCATACAAAATTGGTTCTTAGTTGTTCTCTTTTAATCAGGGGTGGGCAGTGAGAGCCACGGAAGCAATCTCACGTGGTAGATTCATCTGTGAGTATATTGGCGAAGTCTTGAATGACGTGGAAGCCACTCATAGAGGAGAGAGGTACCCAATGGCTTAAATCCTTAATCACTCCTATCCTTTGATAGACTTAGGGAAGTCCACTTTTGTTAAGTATATATATCTATATATATACAGAGAGAGAGAGAGAGAGAGAGAGAGAGAGCTTAGAGAAGGGGAAGAGGGAGGAAGGGATGAGAGAGCAAAAGCGAGAATGGGCAATAAAGAAGAAGCAAGAGCAAGAGAAATAGAAGGTGGGGGAGCAGAAGATAGATATTGAGTCTAAGGATGTATCAATGTAACTAAGGTGTGATCTATTGGCCTTCGTGTTAACTTTATATGGTGTAAAACTTGTAATTTCATGTCAAGTTCAGTATGTTGCTTTGCTCTCTACTTTGATAACCTTCAATTTGATTAGACCTGAATTGGTTTAAGTTTATTCCTCAAGAATGATAAATTGGTGTTACAGACAGAAATTTTTTTTCTTGTGGGTTCACCAAGAAAAAAAATCAAGTAATGATTTACTAATTTTTTCTCTTTTCTCCCTCGTTGGATAATGGATATTTTCAGATATGATCTTGAGGGTTGCAGTTATCTGTATGATATTGATGCCCATATTGATGATGGCAATGCCCGGATGTTCGATGGGAGGATGCCGTATGTGATAGATGCTACAAAATACGGCAATGTTGCCCGTTTCATCAATCACAGGTTCCAGTTCTGTCTAAAATCCCTTGTTCTAGGACAAAACTATCGAAATTTTTTGATACTCGTAACACTCTGAGGCAGAAAAGTATAATTTTAGCATCACCCTGACCTTAGATTCATTTGGTGATACATTAAACGTTGCAATCTGACGAGAAGTATTTGGCCATCACTAAATAGGCGAGTCATGGATGCTGATAGTTTCAAAAGATACTTGTGACGACCTAAAGAAAACATAGGAAAATTCTGTTTTATACAAAATCAACTAAAGGCATGTGTTTTTTCTTGCAGTTGCTCTCCAAATCTTGTGAATTATCAGGTTCTGATAGAGAGTATGGACTGCCAGCTCGCCCATATTGGCCTCTATGCAGCTCGAGATGTAAGAAAAAAAATTAACTCAGTTGATCTGTTTTTATTAAAGCTTACCTAATTCATTATTTAGGTAATATATTTTATATGCTTCCTGAATAGATTCAGCAAGGGGAAGAACTTTCATATGACTACCGATATAAGCTGCTTCCCGGACCTGGATGTCCTTGTCATTGCGGAGCACCTAATTGCAGGGGCAGGCTCTACTAATCAAGAACCTTAATCCATTGTTTTTAAGCCAATTGTTTAATTAAATGCCCTAATTTTCTTGTAAAGGTTTTTTCATTATCATAGTACTGGAAACTGATGTCAACATATACAGAGGAAGAGAACAGACTATCATTGACCCGGATGTCATGATTTGCAAAGAGATTTAATGCTTTTTTTTTAATGTTTTTGGGTGACAACGGATTCAGTTAGGATGTTGAGATTTAATTGCTGCTCCATGTTCTTCTGTAAAATTTCTCTCTTTTCCCACCTTTTCCCCTCTTTTCAATGCATATGATGTCCTTTTTTCATTTGCATTTTGGTGTGAAACTTTCATTAAAGCAAAAATAAGGATATATACGATATCAAATTCCTTTTCATTCTTTGGCAACATTATTTTTTCTCTTCACTTTGGAATATTATCTCTACTAAGATTATATTCAATAAGATTCATTTTTCCCCTTTAAAATCACAACAATATTGATCTTCTATCTACTCTCTAGTAAGATTTAGCATAAAGGACATACAAAATTCTTCATATTAACATATTTTGAATATCGTTTTATCGGTTTTATCTTTATGAGTCAACCTTCCTCTTGTAATATTCTCTCTTCCCTTCTCTTCAACTGCGTCTTGATTTCTCCAACTATCCCCCCAAAGTCAAATCCCTAAACTCTATATCTCTAAATCTATCTCTCTTTGAGCTTAGAGGTGTTCAAAGATTCTGAGATCTAGAATGATCCATATAGGCTATCTCAGGCCAGCCTGCTTGGTCCATCTTTCTCTCCTCGCGTACCCATCTATTCATCTTCCTATGCATCTATGTCTCTCCCTTTTCTCGTGCATTTACTCCTTGTAATAGCTTTTTCCTCTACCTCTCTTCTACTATATGTAAACCCATGCATCCTGCTTTCTTTAATCATCAATAATGTAAATTTTGCTTCTTCCTCTCTTCTTCCTTTTCACATGGTATCAGAGTCATGACATTATACCCCGGCCCAAGTATATTTTGCTGCCACCATTTATCCTGTCATTGCTTGTGTTACCTTGCCAATACCACTGTCTTAATGTTTCTGCCTTGCTATCTTGCTGTTGTCGTGGTTGTGTCATTGCCATCTTGTTGTTCAACAACTATCTTCATCTCCTTGATCCGGGTGGCTGCCTCAAGAGGGCTGCCACCTACTTTTTGCCACCACCTCTGCCTTGGGTTGTCGCCCCTATGTCTTGTGCCATCAAAGGCCTCTGCCAAGATATGAGGGCGGTGGCAGCAAAGGCTATCGCCTTGATGGCTATGGATCTAGGCCTCTATCCATAGGGTGTGGACGGACAGTGACTCAAAGTTTCTTAGGCGCCTCTTCAAAAACTTTGTGCAGATCACAACATTGTCTACCTAACTACTTTTCCGTACACCTCCCATAAAATGAAGTTGTGCAATGAAAACATTGCATCCTGCTTGCCATCACTTGCACGCTAATTTGTGAGATGCATGTTCCTTACTGCCACTTAACTACATAATTGCCTACCCTCTAGAAGAAGCAATTACTTGTTAACCTGTTTTCCCTAATGCTGATTTTATGCTCTACCCCCACATGTCTTTGGATGTTAAACATTCACTCATAAATGCAATCCCTCTCTCTTCAAACTTTCTCACATTGTTGGGTATTCGCGCATGCGAAAGGGCTATTGTGTTGAGTTACTTGATACACAAACATTCTATTACATATGCTGATGTCACCTTCCACAAAGACATACCTTACTTCTCTCATCCTCCATCTTGAGTCTTTGTCTCTCTAAGATTGGGTTCTCCACCCTCTCTAACCGCATGTGCTTGTTTTCAAGGGGTGTTCACCTCTTGCCAAGACGATACTACTTCCTCAAGTTCCAAGCCATAACTGCTCCTAAGCAACTCCTTCACTTAAGTCATCGACCCCTTCACTTCGATGGCTAGTCCTACACTTGACCCCCCCCTCTACCCCTCTATTCACTTTAACTATTTCTTCTCATGTCCTTCCACCTACTAACTGATGGATATTATGTGGCCTATAAGCCAATCCCACTTACATGTATCTTGTTTATGTTCATTGAAATAAAATTTATTCATTGTCATTCTTGCGTGATGTTTGCAATGAAGTCCATGAGCATGTGCAATGACTAAGTGAATTATGATGAGATCATAATATAGTGATCACTAGTCTTTAAACATATGTTCAAAACATTCCTATTCGTGGGATATTCGAGAAGGACATCGAATTATCCGAAAAGAATAGCACTATCTAATCTATCTCATATCATGAGTATGGCTGATCCTATAGCCATCGGTGTGGAGACACTAAGGATAGATAGTGGGTGCTCTTTGGAGAAAGAGTTCACTGAATTGATCCGTATGAATCCCTAAATGGTATTATACCTAACTATCAATCAGGTTGATTCATGTCATGGTTGTGTATGTGGTCCTTTGACTTGAGACACCAAAGACATCTTGTGGGTGGATGATCGTGTTTTGATTATGACTTACGAATCCCTAACCACGGGATACCTAAAACGACATATATTGGATACGACATGAAGTTCACGAAGATGATTGTGTGGTCAAGATGGGATCATCCACCCTCGGCATTTGAGGAGATTGACTCTAGGAATGAGATGTGATGAAATCCTTGGCCAAGGTAGTAGACATATCGAAGGAGTTCTCGATGATTTCTACACGCATCAGTACTAACTTGAGTGACCGATTAGGGTTTGACAGTTGACCATACCCTAAGTCATTCATGAGTCTATTGTGGATGAAGGATTATACATACATGGTAATCGATGACGGGAAGGTTTCATAAGTGAGTTCTTACGTACTCTATATCTCCTAGTGTACGTGGTGTAGCTTGGCACCCAACGGGCTAGCAACTCAACCTATCGATTGGGTTAAATCGATCCTTAATTAATTAATGTATACGTGGATGTGGATAATTAATTAAAGTTGACCAATAAGGTGTTATTTGGTCTATAGAGTTATTAAATAGTGAGATATATGGACCTACAGGGTCACACACATAAGGTTTATGGATGTTGGTAGATATAGACATAATTATGAGGGTTTTTATGAAAAAACCTCATACCAAATGTCTATAAAGAGGGGGAGAACAACCACAACTCAAGGTGCCCATGCAAGCCTTGTGGGAATTCTCTCCTTTCTTCTCTTTCTCTCTTTGGTGAATAGCTTTGAAGAGGAGATCCAACCATCCGGATACCGTGTGGATACCGCTAGAGGCTAGACACTTGAATAACTTCAAGAACTCCTTCAAGGAAACCATGTAAGTATGTTTTCTCATTCATACTAAATAATAGGATCATCTATTCTTGGTGGCTTCGTATTTTGAATATTAGATTCAATGTTTTCCACTGCATTTGATGTTTTGATCAAAATTTCATAAAGTTATCGACATCAAAACCCAACACTAACCCCCCTCTGGATGACCTACACCATCCCATGGCCTTGCGTAAGGGTCAATGCTATTGTAACTAACATCATTTTGTATCCTATGACCATCTTCACCAAACCTATGGTATATCTGACCTCTTTGTATTCTTCTAGCTGCTACCCGCTTTATATCTAGTAGCTCTTCATTCAAATGAGTGGAAAAAATAATGGATCTTGAGTATCATGCCCTAGTGAGTCATGAAACATGAGAACTCGTCCTTTGCCCATCGATTCCAACAACGTCTTAAAAGTGGGTGTTTAGTTTGAAGTATAATCCAATAGCACGATTTCACATCACAGGGCTTGGTTAGTGGTTAGAGGACTTACGCATGCGTATGACATTGACTATATTAATATTTTTTCACATGTCATTTGGATGGACTCCATTCAAGTTCTTTTATCTATAGTGATCATCCAAGACTAGTCTCTACATCAGTTAGATGTTTCTTATGCATTTTTGTATGAAGACTTAAATGTGAAAGTCTTAATGGAGCAATCTCCAAGATATGTCCCTTAGGGATAAATTTGAAGGGTCAGGTTGCGTCTTTGAGTAATTTACAAACTTCAAAGTTCACGCATATAGTTTAAGAAGTTTAGTCACTTGCTCAATACCTATGACTTTGCCAAATGTATTGCAAATCCCACCACAATTGGAAAATCTATTCTTAGAGGCATTATGATTCTTGCCATCTCCATTGATGATATTGGGCGAGTGGGAAGCAATGAAGCGAGCATCTTTGTTATGCAGGCTTACCTTTATCAACATTTTGTGATGTAGGATCTAAAGGCACTACATTACTTCCTCGGGATTGAGTAAACTTACGAAGTAAATAAGATCTCTCACAAAGAAAATATGCCCTAGATCTTCTTCGTGATAAAAGTTTTCTTGGTTTTAAACCAACAACCTTGACTATGGAAGCTAACTTAGGCTATTGGATACTGATATTCCTTTACTAAAGGATGTCTGATAAATCAAGACCGAGTGGTCGTTGAAAACACACCGTCAAGGGTCAAAGTAAAGTCCAAACTTACCAATTTCAAGAATAATTAACGAATTTAGGGGTATAATGGTAAATATGGGTCGAATCCACAGGGAATAAAGGAAATTCTTGATGAACTCTTCAAATTTGATCAAATCGAACAATGAATCGGTGATAAAAATTGGGAAAATTGATATTTTAAGAAAGAGGACTCGAAGACGAATCCGCGGAATCAAGAATCATTGAATTTGACTTTGATTTCGCGGAGAAATCAAAGATTGAACACATGTGAAATTTCTAAAAATTAAAATCGCAAAAATCTGAAATTAAGAATGAAATTTACTCAAATTACTATCCTAAAATGAAATTTAAAACTCTAAAAAGATAGATTAGGATAAAACACGATAACTAACCCACAATTGAGATATAATTGATCCAATTAATCGCCGGAATCAAGGCTATTCATCAAAATTCAGAAAATTGCGATCGTGGAGTTGAAGCTTCGATTTCTTCCTCATCGATCGTCGAAATCTTAATCTCAAGCACTCCGTGGACGCGGAAATGGGTCTAGAAGCGATTGAGAACAAGAGATTCAAGAGATTTGGTGTCTAAACAGTTGGATTTCCTCGAATAGCTCTCGAATGTCTTACATTGTTGAAGAACATCTCAATTTATAAGCTAATTTGGGTGTAACCGTTTGATCAACGGCTCAGATGAAGCGTCACGAATGCGAATCGTTGTGATTATGTCATGGTCATTGGATCGAAGATGGACCGCCGAGATGATTCCATGTTACGTACATTATAAAAACGCATCAAATCATCGTCGTTGGATCGCGATCGGACGATTCAGATGAGCTCCGTGGATTCTAATCTCAGCTGTTATAACTCTTTTGATCAATGGCTGAAATTAAATCGTTTAAAAAATGATTCGTCGACTAATCAGGATGCGCCACGTACCCCCGCCTTTAAGTGATCATCGACGGTCACTATTCGTCGTGCGATTGGACGCTTATCACGATGCCACGTCGCCTCCCGCGTTGACCGTTGATCGTGACACGATCGGACGCTCCAGATCGCGCCACGTCACCTGCGCACTTTAAAATATCTGAAAAATCAATTTTTAATTATAAAATTCGATTAATTCCGTAAAATCCTTAATTCCGTAAAATCCTTAGAAATTCCATAAAAATTCACAAAAAATTCGAAAAAATCCCTAAAATTAGAAAATTCACTACTTTCAAAATATAACTCCAAATTAATCCAAATTTCTTTCATTTGATCAGAAATTAAATTATCTATCATTCTAAAAAGTCAACTTTAATAAATAACAAGAGATTTAATTTCTATTTCAAAAATACATTCATTTCTTTAAGATTTTTAAACTTAAAAAATTAAGTGAATGCTTATAAAATGATTTCTCTTATTATTTAACTTTTAAAACTAATTATAATCTCAAGTAAAAGATGGGTTATGAAATTATTTATCTTTAATTCATCATACTTAACTCTAATTTAAAGTATTTTAAGATTTTAATAAATTCTTCATAGAATGATAGATAAATACTCATAAATATGATAACATGAATAGGAATGAAATCTTTTATGCCTTAATGTGTATTAATAATCATGTATTATCATGTCTAATTAGCATGTTATCAATGTCAATCTCTGCCCTCCGACTCGACTAGGAGAGAGATAACACACGGTCAAGCCAAGCCGCCTAAGAGTCTTTATGAGTTCTTGACTTCTACACTAGTGCACGGGGTCTTACCGACTAGATGTTGGCACTCTACATCTTCACAGAAAATTCAATTTCACAGGGTCCATGTCGAAGACAATGGGCCAGTCATTACATCATTCATGCAAGTCGCTACTTATGCGACAAGGAATTTCGCTACCTCAGGACAGTTAGATTTACTGTCGCCGTTTACTGGGGCTTCCATTCAAAGCTTATCATACTTCTCCATTTGACCTTCCAGCATTGGGCATGTGTCAGACTCTATACATCATGTTACCACTTAGCAGAGTCCTGGGTTTTTAATAAACAGTTGCTACCCCTTGGTATGTGCCGCTTTCCTAATCAAAAGATAGGAGAGCACCCCTTCTCCCGAGGATTACTTGGGAAGTTGATTTATGTAACATACACTTGCCTTAATATTGTCTACGTTAATAGCAATATAAGAAATTCATGCAGGATCCTTTGTGAGGTGCACTAGCAATTCATGCACCTCACAAGTCCTTACACATATTGAGCAAGCACCTAGCAAAGGGCTCATGTACAAGTAGTGTGGTTACTTAGAGTTGAAGCCTATTCCAACATTTGATATGCTAGGGACAAAGGTGATCTGAGTTCTACCATGGGAAAACATATTATGTTGGTGCCAACTTAGTCACCTAATGCTCACAAGCATAAGATGAACTCTCACTCTAGTGCAAGAGGTGAATAATGAGTCATGTCTATGCTACATGCGAGATGGTGTAGCTCCATACACCAACAAGACTTAGGTGTCAAGCCCCATACACTTATCCAATGTACTATGACAATAAAGTAGCCATATTCATTGCTAGGAACCCTGCAAAACACAAAGCACCTAGAGATTGATTGGTACATCATTCAGGAAAAGTTTGTAAATGATATCATCTCCACGCCTTATTAGCTAATATGGCTAATCAAGAGTCTTGGCATCTCCTATTACTCTTTGGACACTAAGTTGGGCATGTTTGATCTATATCATCTAGTTTGAAGGGAAGCACTAAGATGGTATATGTCGATTCAGCCTGATTAGCCCATCTATCTTCATCTCCTCACCTCCCCATTTCCTCACCTTCATGTGTCTATATGTCTCTTCCTCTACTTGTGTATTTAATCATTGCAGTAAATACATATGTCTCTTCATCTAACTCTCTTCTACTATCTATACATCCATGTTTCCATCTTCCTTTAATCATCAAGTTACGTAAGCTCTTTGGTGGCGTACGACCCCCGTCGCCACCAAGGCATGACACTACGGCGCCGGAGGAGCCGACACCCGCGCGCGTCCAGCCCCCTCGACAGGCGAAGATGAAGGATGCCGAGTTTCACTACACCAAGTGAGGACCTCATCTCGCCACGACACATTTCACAGGGCTCGCGCGCGTGGCGTTATCTTTCCAGTTTTATTTCATTTCGAACTTTATTAGCTCGCACGTGTTTAAGCAGGCCTTTGCATATCTTCTTCTCTCCCTTTTAGGCTTTCGGGTGGGCTCTTCCCTTTTTCGGGATCCCATTCGTTAAGTCCTTCTCTTTGTGGACCTTTTTCTATTTTCTATGATTATGTTAGGTGTGGGTTGTGGGCCTCAAGTGGGCCCTTTCCCCTCTCGGCCCACTAAGGGCTCTATAAGAGGGGAAGGGACCCCCCCACAAACCCTAGCCGTCATTTGAAGAAAAGAGTGTTCCTCTCTCAAGTGGCTGCTCAAGGAAGATCAAGGAAGGAGACCAACCGCCGCCTCCGCCGCCGCCACCGCCGCCGCACCACCACGTGCCGCCGCCGTGCCCGCCGCCGAGACCGCCGCCTCCCCTTGCCTTGGTTACTATATATCATTGTGGCGCCTTCCTGCCGCCGCCGCCGCCGGATCGCAGCACCACCATCCCCTCCGTCCATTCCCCTCCTCAAGCCCAGCCTCCACCCTTCCTCCTCCCCATCCCTTTTCCGTCAACCCCTGCCACGATTTTCCCCCCCTGTCTCCACCCTGAGATTATCCCGATTTCTCCCCCCAATCCCAGGAACCGTCCTCCCCGAATTTTCCCCATCCCCGGCATTTCACCGATCGCTGGTCCACGTCGGCGCCCATCCCCTCTACCGATCACCGCCCTGTCATCGCCCTCTTCACCCTCCCCGAATTTGCCTATCAAATCGCGCCCCAATCACCCATCACTACGACCACAACCTCCCCTGATTTCCCCACCTGACGCGTCCCCGTCAACGCTTGACCGTTTGTCTCCCCGACTCCGGATTTCCACCTTCCCTCTAGCCGGACCTTCCGACTTCCCCTCCCACGTCCTTTCCGGCATCCCTGGACGCGGTACGGCCCGCGATTCCCCACCCCTTTCCCAACATTTCAGTTTTCCCTCCAACGCACTGCCAAATTTCGTCGGCGCTTGCCGTGCCCCTCTGCTGACCGGCCGACTCCCCTCGCGGCCTTGCCTCCCTGCTCTGCCGCCCAGACTCCATTCCGTGAATCGACGTGCCTACCATTTCACCTCCCTGCCAGTGAATCATGAGGTTGTCCTGTCGCAACTAACCCGAAAGTTACCTCGCCACGCCCACGACGCTCCACGCCGATTTTGCCCACGACTTCCGCAGGCTGACGCGACCCCCCCTGTCCCGTGTGGAATTCCTGCTGCAACGAACCGCCAGCCATCATGACTGGTTAGTCGCTCGACCCTCTGTAGCCCGGACGTGATCCGACGCTACGACGGGCTGAGTTGTGAACCTCCTTCCCGCTCAACATACGTTTGGTTCGTGCCTGCGTCGTTTGTCCTACGTGAGCCACTCCGACGCGTTCCCGCGCCTTCGACCACGCCGCCACCGAATCCCCTCTCGAGATCCCTCCGCCGACCGTCCGTGCTACGTACGAACGGCCTCCCTCGCCCCGACCGACCGGGCTCGCGCCCCGCAGGTTAGGCACTCATTCCCCCCTCCTTTATTTCGAAGTTTATATTTCCTTCAGTGTTTCCCGCACTTGTCTCCACCGCCATCGGAACGTAGATTAGGAAGAGTGCTTAGACGGCTTGATAGGGTTCTACCGTGGCCAACCCATCGGGTAGACGGTCGAGCTCCCCTCGACGACTCACGGCCCATCGCCCCGAGGACGTGGATTGGAAGGACTTCCGGACGAACTCTACTCGGCGCACCCCAGGGCCTACGGAGGCGACGTCCGAGACGGTACTCTGCTTGACTGCATCAATAGTCTGTTTCATCATACTAGAGTTTCATTAGTCCACCCCTAGTATCGCGGTGTTTGACCGGTTTCGCACCCGATTCTACATCACTCTTCTTCTTCCTCTCTTCTTCTTTTTTTCCTCACCAAATCTAATCAAAGTTTCCAAAAACAATCTAAAGGAAATGACAAATGCAATGAAATTTCTCTACCTACCTACCTATATATATATATATATATATATATTGAAAAGAGATAGGTATGAACAAAGATCTTGCACCTTCCTCCATTAGAGTGATTATACTAACAAAACACTCTCCTCTGTCTCTCAAATGCCATTAAATCTCCCGACCTCTACTCATATATTCTATCCCTCTGTCTCTCTTAAAATAATATAAAGGTTAGAAAGCTAAGAGGTTTGATGAATTACTCATCTAGTCTATTTATCCAAATGTTCTTGACATAATTTATCATTTAGATCACTTGATCTCTCTCACCTCTAACGCTTGTCGATATATTTTGGTTCTAGTGACCACTTGTCCCTTGAATTATCTTCCTTATCAAAATAAAAATAAAAAAAAAAACTTGATAAAATTTGATGCCATAATAAATCGGTCCAAAATCTAAGAAAAGACACCTAGCCGCATTTCTCTTACAAATAGAATTGCCAAAAAAATTCACATGGTTCACCCACCAATACTTCAGCACCACCTCATCAAGGGCTTAACCTCCTTCATAGTAGACAGCCAAGTGAGCTCCTATATTCTAGAACCTTCATTGAGAAGATCACATCGATTCAAAGATCCTCGCTGTCCCTTCCCACCATAGCGAGTGCTCGTACATGCTCAACCGTTATGTGGCAACACCAAATCATCCACATCTCACCAAGAGATCAGTCGTCCTCACCTCGCGTCGAGATCACACACTTTTTTGAACAAATAATGATAGAAATTACTCGCTAAGTAGTATCCTCAGATGACGATGTTCTTCAATTCTTCACACTAATTTGCTCTTCTCAATTATATATCTACGTCTTTATCAATGGGCAAGGAAAACTCTTAACAAACTAGTCACAAAATTACGTGTAATTAGGCTCATAATAATAATAATTATTATTATTTAAGTATATTAAATCTTTTATTCTCTTTGATATCAATCACAATTATTGGTCATGTTCTTCACACTAAAATACATTTATAGAATGTGAAATTATATTGGACGAGGATTTGTTTCTTGAAATCATCGAGGAGAAGGGATCTTCCTTCCATTTTTGTATGTTTTCTTGAGATTGTTGACAAGAAGAGTTGCTTTCTTGAAATCATGGGAGTAGAGATTTGTGTACTCTTCTTCTTCCCCTATCTTTCTTTGAAGATGATGAGAGGAGAGATTGCTGCTCTTTCCTTCTTCTCCAATCTTCGTTTGAAGAGGGTGCAGAGGAGATGGATCTTTCTTGAAATTGTTGAGGAGAGTGATAATGCATTGCTTCTTTTCTTCAAAAATTGTGAGGAGAGAGAAAAAAAATCCCTTCCTTCTCTCTCCTTCTTTCTAAAAGTTATGGATGCAGAGGCTATAATTTTATATTCTTCAGACTTCTTTATAATTTTGTGCCTCTCTCTCTCTCTCTAACAATGCAGATGCCATAATTTTAAATCCCCCAGCCAAAGTGTTTATTTTACAGCTCTCTCTCTCCCTGGCTCTCTCTCTCTCCCTGGCTCTCTCTCCCTGGCTCTCTCTCTCTCTCTCTCTCTCTCTTCTGCAGTCGATGTTTATTTGTAAATTGTAAAAACGTCCCAAACTCTCACTCTTACAGTCACTCATCGACTGTAGGAAACTCGGATCCTGAGGTGGAGGGAACAACTCGTCTCCGGCCTGAACTTCTCCCCTTCACTCCATCTTCCTGCCGCATTATCCCCAATCTCTCCTCATTTCTCGCGAATGTGAGCTCCGCCTTTCGTAGATATCTCTTCCCTCTTTGGCAGGAGAAACCTAGGGTTTCAAAATCGATGGATCCATGGACAATGCCGCCTGCCACGTCCGACAACGGCGGAATGCTCTGGATGCGACCGGAAGCCTCTGCCGGAGTTCGAAGCAGCCACAATTCCTTGTTCAATGACGGATCTTCTCTCACGGAGCAGAGTGTTCGGATTCGTGCCGGGAGAAAGCAGCGTGTTGCGGTTTCTGATGATGATTCCTCCAAGATCGTCTCCGCATGTAGTGGGGATGATGTGGTATGATCTTTCGTGGTTTCCTTTCCTATGGTTTTCCTGATATTTTGATTGCATGATCTCAGGCTGTTTGTATTTAATTTGTATTTTTTATTTCAGTTGTATTTTTAAGATCTGGAAAGCTTTTTATTGGTTTAACTGCAAATGTGGATCAGTGATTGAGTTGGGAATTCTGTTAGATTGGTTTTTAATCAGTAGATTTGATGAACCCAAACCATAAGAACCAATGCTCGATCAATGTAGCAAATAGTTTTGTCCTACTTCTCATATCTATTTTATGCTGATTCGTTGTCAATCTTTTATCCTCCTTCTCCATTGCTAAACCAGAACATGGATCACCCATGATTCATCAAATTTAATTTGAAGATCAGGAACTTCTTTCAACAATTTTTCATATGATCTCCGATCCTTTGAATTCCTTGTACCTCTCATTTTAATTCTACTCGATATTAGGAGATCCAGAAACTTAGCTACTGGTTTTCCTAGAAATTCAGAATATATAAATATTCATTAATATTCATTAATTGATCAAGTTAGCACTGGTTGTTTGATAACCCCAAACCCTAGGAATCAATGGTTGATCAATGTTGCTGATAACTTGTCTTACTCTCTGAATATCTCTTTTTCTGTAAATTCTTTGACAATATCTCTTCCACCTTCATAGTTAATCTAGGAAACAAGGACCACTTTTGAGTCTTGATAAATATTCATTTATTTATATCATATGCAGACGGAATCTGAGGCCAAACGGCAAAGAGTCAACAGCCAGAGAGATGATCAAGGAGAAACCAAGGCTGATGCAGAAGTCAACTCTGGGCCTGATTGCAAAAAGGGAAATCAGGCCTCCCAGCCTTCTATTGGTCCAAAACAAGACTACATTCATGTTAGAGCGAGAAGAGGGCAAGCCACTGATAGCCACAGTCTTGCTGAAAGAGTGAGCTTCCTCTTTCATGATCACTTGAAATCATAGTGAATTTCCTGAATGGAGTGTTCTTTGTGGAGGCAGGCCAGGAGAGAGAAAATCAGTGAGAGGATGAAGATTCTCCAAGATCTGGTCCCCGGGTGTAACAAGGTTTCTATTTGTCTATTTTGTAGGGCTTTTTTTTATTTATAGAACTTTAGTTAGGATTGAATCGGTGTTGGAGTAGACTTTTATATTGTGGTTGTATATTTTGTTTGACAGGTTATTGGTAAAGCATTGGTGCTTGATGAAATTATTAATTATATCCAATCTCTTCAACACCAGGTTGAGGTATAGCTGCACGCTCTAATTCTCTATCTCCCTCTTTCTTCATGTTTCCATATCATTCTCTCATCACACCTATAACTTGCATTTCGGTGCATTATTGTGGAAAAATTTCAGTTCTTATCAATGAAGCTCGAAGCTCTAAGTGCACCCATCAACCACTCCGTGGAAGACTTCCCACAAGAGGTGAGACATTTTACGTTTATTTGATGCCAAAAACTTATTAAAAAATATTATTATTGGTTATTTGGCTCCATCAAATGTAAACCAACTTTTCGTTTAGCGGTTGCAGCCATTTGAATCTGTATCTCGGTTCCCACTCAACCCATCGCCATTATCAGCACTGCCACCGCCACCTAGAGAATATGTACAAGTATCAGCAGAGTGGCTGGATATGCCGGTTGGAGGGGGCTTCAAGAGGACATCTGGGACTTGATTAGACCTCCATTTTGGCTGCCCCCTTCGTAGCCTAACTCTCTCACTGGCTCTCTCTCTCTCATGTAAGCATTCCATTATGTTCCTGGGGGACTTTAGTGTTCCTAACTTCAGAGTTTCAATAATAAAAAAATCTGTTTTGAAAAATCCATGGACATCATGATCTCTCTCTACTCCTTCTCTCTTATGTATCTATTATGTTATAGGAGACCTAATGTTCCTCATTTTTAGAGAGCTAACAGTAGAAAGTTTTTTTTGAGACCCCCATGTATATAGGTGATATTCCTGTCAGAACAAGGGATTATATGAATCTCTCTCTATTGCTTGTTTTCAACCTCTCATGCAAGCATACCATTGGAGAATATCTATTGCTTCTTTTTGCTATCTCATGAAATGGGGGAAGTCCACCCAAGGCACACGCCCTGCCCAGAGCATCCGCCCTGCTTAGGGCATATAGGTTCCACCCCAATTGACATTACAGACTCAAGCCAGGAGCACTGCACCCGTCAACTCCCCTTCATTAGTGTCAGTTACAGTACCCCAAGCTTTCTCCTCCACTTGTAAGGGAGGGAAGAAGGGAACAGCTCAGCAACGGAAAGGGAAGGCAGCCAAGACCTCGAACACAGTCAAGCCATTGGGAGTCTTGACTCTAGTGGAGGAAGAGCCATCCATTGTCCCCAATGTTAGTCGTGCTGCCGGACCAGCTTCACCCCCTAAGAGATCCCCTTTCACCATAGGGGTTTCCACTTTGGCTCCAGTGCATACTATCTCCCCCACACCTCCAACAACCACTTGCTCCACTAGGTCTCTCTTGCACACTAGCTCCCCCTTTTCCACCTATCTCCCTCCTTTTCACTAGCTCTCCCCCAACTATTAGACCCTCTCCAGCTACTAGTACATTTAGACCTCCTTTCAAATTCAGACCATGTGGCTTCAACACGAAGATTTTCTAAGCTTTGTATGGAGCCATTGGCACGAACATATCTTAAAAGTTCATGTAAAGAGCAAGAGCTATAAATTGTGGACTCTCAAACTCTACCTTAAATGGTGGAACAAGCATGCATATGGGAAAATCTTCCCCCAGGTTGAAGCATGTGAAAGGGAGTTAGTGGAGGTCAAGAGACATCTACAAGATCAATGGATAGATGTCACCTGGGAGTAGAGGGTAGGAGTGAGTGACTAACTTTTTGAGGCTAGGCGATGACATGAGATCTATTTGATGGAAACTTGAGTTGTATCTTAATTCATTAGATGATTCTTCATCATTGTAGATTTCTGAAGTGGAGAATAGTCTTCTTGAATATCCCCAAGATAATCACTCGATCTCTATAAGAAATGTGAATCTAAATTCATGGGTTATAAGCATTGGGTTACTTAAGTGGACTATGACCTCCTATTTATAGAGAGTGAGGAGAGCTTAAGCCTCTAATGAATAATTAGTCATCCCATTATTGACTATTAACTTATTTAATTGCCTCTACGCATAATTAACCTCCACACACACACACACGAATGTCTTAATCCCCTCATTAAATATAATTGAATCACTTAATGGGATTAAATGATAGCTAATCCACAATAATACATACCTATGTCTACTTAATAGAGATTAAACATAACACTATTATCTTCATAAGTCGCGTATTTAGTGACGTCAAGAAGGTGATTGGAATACACATTTCTTTCACGCCTTGATCTCTCACTAATCCCTATCCGATTCTATGTCCCTACTAAAGGTGTACAATTAGAATCATATTAAGGGGTATAGGTATTGAGTACTGACGAGACGAAATCGCGAGGTCGTCGATTTCACGCAGTATCGCGTCAAAAATAATTCCAAACTTACCAATTTTAAGAATTAATCACGAATTCAAGGGTATATTGGTAAATATGGGTCGAATCCACAGGGAATTAAGCAATTTCTTGACGTAATCTTCAATTTTGATCAAATCAGACAAGAAATTGATAGTAGAAATTGGGGAAAATGGTATTTTAAGAAAGTAGACTTCAAATCGATTCCACGGAATCAAAAATCGTTGAATTTGGACTTAAATTCGCGGAGAAATCAAGATTCGAAGTGGAGAGAAATTTCGGACGATCGAAATCGTGATTTTGGATGAAATTTAACAAAATTAAAGTGCAAATCCTAATCTAAACACAAATTAAACATGATAGGGAGATAATTAAGGTAAAACCGCTTCCACTAAACCCAATTAGCGATCAAAACGAGGTGATTAAGCCGATTAATCACCAAAAACGTGAAGAACGCGAACGTGAGCTTCAAGCGTCGATTTCTCCCTCAATTTTCCACCAAATCTCGACTTCTACCCCTCCGTGGACGCGGAATTGAAAGAGGAAGAGGAAGAACTTGAGAGAAACGAGAGAGAGAGGTGTCTTGACAGTCAATTAGATTGAAATCTCACTCGGATGCTTAAGAACGACGAAATACATCTTATTTTATAGTGCTTTTAGGCGTAACCGTCCGATCGAAACGATCGACGGTTACGATAAACGGTCCACGATGGAACGTTTTCAGAATAAGTCGTGATCGTCCGATCGTGGATGGAGCGCCAGGATGATCTCTCTGATAAGCGTTATAAAAACGCTTGATTTTCGCTCCTTGGATCGCGATCCAACGGCTGAGATGCGATCCGCACCAATCAATCGCAGCCGTTATAATCCGCTAAATTAAGGCACGTGCGATTGATCTTCCGGTGGACCGCAGGCGCACGCGATCGACGCGCGTCGATCCATCGTTCATTTGATCCGGCGCTCCTCATCGCGCCACGTCACCTGCATCGTAACGCATCCTTTAGTCCCACACGGAATTTATTTTATAAAACCGTCGGGTTTATAAGACCCGACATTTTAGAGGGTTAATAACCCTCCCCATATAGGGCAGGCTAAAGACCCCTTTTATATAGATTAAATAAATATATATACTATATATATCACGCGCCACGTAGGCGCTGCGCGGGTCCGCGTGGCGCTGCCACGTGGCCCCGAGTGCCACGTCGCATCCACGCGGGCCCCGCGCCCATTTTTTTATTTTTTATTTATTAAAAACGGGTTAAAAATCAAAAATAAAATAAGAAAAATAGTTTAAAAATCCGGAAAAAATTCCCTAAATTGTAAAAATCATATCTTTTAATATATAACTCTAAATTAATCCAAATTTCTTTCATTTGATCCAAAATTTAATTATCTATTATTCTAAAAAGTCAGATTTAATAAATAATAAGAGTTAAAATTATTATTTCAAAAATACATTCATTTATTAAGATTTTAAACTTTAGAAAATAAGATGAATGTTTATAAAAATTGTTTCTCTTATTATTTTAACTCTAAAAACAGTTATAATCTCAAGAAAAATATGGTTTATCAAATTATTAAACTCTAATTTATCAAAATTAACCCTAGATTAAAGTTTTTTTAAGATTATAATGACTTTTTAAGAGAATAATAGAAAAATACATATAAGTACGATAACATGCATGGAAATGAAATCATTTATACTTAAATATGCATCAAAAATCATGTTTTATGATGTAAATATAGCATGTTATCAAGTACTCCTGGCCTCGTCACCTCCAAGCTGAAAGAGATCTTTGAGTGTATGCACTCTTCGATCTCATTGACTTTTGCTCCTTGACTTTATCCTTAAGTTGTATTGTCTTGGTGCTTCCTTGGATTTTATTTTTTAGGTGTCCCCACCCATGAGATTATCAAGGAAAGCTCGCAATTTCCCAACAAAGATCTTGGATACAAGTTTATAGCGCACATTAGGTGAAAATTCTCTAAACGAGATCGAGTTCACCTTCTTTGGTATAAGTGCAATAAAGGTGGCGAACTCAACTTTTCAGATTAGGTAAAAAGTAGACTTTTTACCTAATTTATGCTATAAAGTTATATCCAAGATCATTATAGGGCAATTAAGAGTTTTCCCTGACAAACTCATTGGTGGGAACAATGATAACATAGAATTTTATGTATTAATATCATACATTTTATGCACTTTTTCGTAAAAATTTAATCATAAATCCATATTATCTTGATTTAAAATTATTAAATGATAATTCTTATGTTTTAGAGGATATTCTTGATTTTTCATAAATTAATAACATTTTATGACCATTTAATAACGATGATTCATCAAGAATATAATCTTTTTTAAAAAATAAAATTTATATTTATTTTGAAATTAAAATGCCTTCATTGTCAAGTGATAACATGAAAATTATACATGAAAATATATCATTATTAATGCAAATTAAGGCATAAAACATTCAATTCTTATGCATGTTATCATATTTTTTAGTGATAATCTATCATTTTATAGAAATAAGTTATAATCTCAAAATGCATAAATTTAGGGATAATTATGATAAATTAAAGAGAAATATTTTAGGACTAGATTATCCCCATTTTTATTTGAGATTATAATTAGGTTTTGCGCTAAATAATAAGAGAAATCACTTGTTATACACTCATTTATTTTTATAAGTTTTAAAATCTAAAAGAAATGAGTGTATTTTTGGAAAAAAATGTCTTAACTTGTTATTTATTAAATTTGAATCTTTAGAATAATAGAAAATTTAGTTTCTAATCCAACAAAACAAAATTAGATTAATTTGGAGTAATATTTAAAAAGTTATGAATTTTATACTTTTTAGGGATTTTTCTAAAAATTTTCTGATTTTTTACGAATTTAATGCAATTTATTTAGAATTAAATTCATTAAAAAAATCTATCTTGCGTGCCGACGTGGCAGCTGATGTGGCGCGAACAAAAGAGCGGCACCACGTGGTAACGTATGAAACACACCACATGGCGCACACATGTGAGTGTGCGCGCGTGTGTGCTCAGGTGTGCGTGAGTGTTAATAGAGAGATTAAGCTTCCTTTTCAGGATAATGTTAT
Source organism: Lemna minuta (assembly GCA_024174645.1). Taxonomy (NCBI): domain Eukaryota; kingdom Viridiplantae; phylum Streptophyta; class Magnoliopsida; order Alismatales; family Araceae; genus Lemna; species Lemna minuta. The sequence continues at coordinate 15,069,515 of CM044107.1, read as the reverse complement.
CTCTCCATAATGTGCATAGCTTATATATACATCCAATCGCCTTGATTTTCTTCATGTGGGACTATTTTTATGTTTTTATTTGCGAAGGTGACGTGACATCGTGTGGAGCGTCCGATTGCATGATTTTAGTGCTATCATTGATTGTCACTTAAATAAAAGGAGTATGTGGCGCACTCTGGTCTGTTGCTGAATCATTTTAAAATGATTTAATCTCAGCCGTTCATCTAAGGAGTTATAACAGTTAAGATTAAAACAAATGAAACACATTCAGAGCGTTAGATCAAGATCAGACGAATGACGTTTCATGTGTTAACTCTTCCAGTGCGATATGGCGAAATCTCGACAGTTTTTCTTTGATCCAATGGACACGATTTAAGCGTAACGATTTGCATCCAAGCGTTTCATCAGAGCTGTTCATCGAAGATTAAAACGCCGATCCGAGAGTTAAGCCCAATTCTCCCTATAAATTGACATGTTCTTCGACGATGTAAATCATTCTTGGGTTTTTAGAGTAATAGAACTATCTAGACCCCACAATCCTTGAATCTCTTGCTTCCCTTTACTTCTAGATAAATTTTGGTGTCCAAGGAGTGTTTGAAAGTGTGATTTTGTTGAGAGAATAGGAAGAAATCGATTCTTGAATGCCAACAATTGTCTTCAAATTCGTGGAATGAAAAGCCTTTGATTCGGCGAGAAATTGGATCAATACAAGCACTATCTTGGGTTTAAAATCGTGTTTTCATCATAATATTTTTTCATGTAACATTAGATTTCAATTTCCATTCGTAGATTTAGTAAATTTTAATTTTAATTTTGGTTTTTCATTATCTTTTCGTTCAAAAATTTCTCTCTGATTCGCTCAACAATTTATCCACGAATCTTGATCCAAATTTAATGATTTTTGATTCCGTGGATTCGTCTTTGAGTTCTCTTTCTAAATCTATCAAAATCAATTCTCACCTCAATTCATCATCCTATTTGATCAAATTTTAAAGAATACCTTGAAAATACTTTAATTCTTTGTAGATTCGACCCTTATTCACTTATCTACTCCTTAATTCTTGATTAATCTTTAAAATTGATGAATTTGGAACTTGTTTTGATGTGTGTCCGCATGTTTTTAACGGTCTCGTAGATTTGCTTCGTCAAAATGACAATATTTATCAATATATTTTTTAATGAATTTCTTAAGTAAATTTATGTATACGAGGAAGTTGAAATTTTTATGGATTTTTTAGGAAATTTTTGAAATCAATGTCAATAAAAAATTATTTTGATAAAGAAAATAAAATAGAATAGAAAAAGGGAGAAAAGAAGAAGAAGAGAGAGGGGTGTTCTCTCTCTCTCTCGCCTTTCACGACATACATTGTTTCTGTCGTAAGGAGAAGCACCTCCACGTCCTCTCCTCTGTCTTCTCTGCTCTCCCCTTTCCCTCTTCGCTCCTCTCGCTTCGTTGCTCCCTTGTGAGCGTAATGGGAAGGAGGAAATTTTCATCCATATATCATGTTTTTTTCTTCTCCCTCCTCCTCCTTCTCTTCCCCGTGCGCGCGTGCGCGCATAAGGGGGAGGAGAAGACCCTTTACTTCCTCATCTCCCTTCCTCTTCCATGCGCATGCATGCATGCGTAAGGGAGATGAGAAGGAGATTTCTCCGCTCTCCTTCTTCCTATCACTCTCTATGCCTCCCGCTTCCTGTCACGTGACAGAAGTGAATTCCGTTATGCATAAAATTTCCTCCCCACTTTCCCTCGCTCTCCCTCACTTCACCGTGACACTCGTTGCTCTCCACTCTCCTTCTCTCTTGCACATGTATGTGCAAAAATTTCTTGCGCACACCCAAAAACCCTATGCATCTATGCTTCTCACCATTGAAAGGAGAGAGGAGAGAGAAAAAGGAGATAGGAGAGAGAACATAGAGTAAAGAGTAGAGAGGAGAGAGGAGATAGGAGAGAGAATATAAAAAAAATTTATAAGTTTGACCCGCTTTTTGTGTGGAGCGGTTTTTACGGGAATGATTTGACTAGGGCAATTTGAGGAGAGAGAAAGCTAGATCAACAACTAGAAATACTCTAAATCAAAATAAAGGTATCTCATGATCTTGATTGAGTTAGTGGTTCAAATTTCGTGGGCATGTTGTTATTTTAAGCTCTACAAGTCTATAAGGTTGATTATAAATCTAGAACGAAAAAATTAGGAACATCATTAAATAGCTAGACGGAAAGCATACAATGATTAATCATTCTTTGTATATAGAACATCATTTTTAGTGAGTTTATTCTCTTTTAAATTCATTCTTCGTGTTAGATGTAAGACACCAATTCGAGCAAAATATACAGGGTCTTGAAGGCATGTTTTGATTATAGAGCATCACTAGAGTATGTTTTTTATGGATATTATGTGGCCTATAAGCCAATCACACTTTTATGTATCTTGTTGATGTTCATTGAAATGATATTTATTCATTGTCATTCTTGTGTGATGTTTGCAATGAAGTCCATGAGCATGTGCAATGACTAAGTGAATTATGATGAGATCATAATATAGTAATATAGTCTTTAAACATATGTTTCAAAACATTCCTATTCATGGGATATTTGAGAAGGACATCGAATTATCCGGAAAGAATAACACTATTATAATCCATCTCATATGATGAGTATGACTGATCCTATAGCCCTCGGTGTGGAGACACTAAGGATAAATAGTGGGTGCTCTTTGGAGAAAGAGTTCACTGAATTGATCCGTATGAATCCCTCAATGGTATTATACCTAACTGTCAATCAGGTTGATTCATGTCATGGTTGTGTATGTGGTCCTTTGACTTGAGACGCCAAAGACATCTTGTGGGTGGATGATTGTGTTTTGATTATGACTTACGAATCCCTAGCCACGGGATATCTAAAACGATATATATTGGATACGACATGAAGTCCACGAAGATGATTGTGTGGTCAAGATGGGATCATCCACCCTCGGTATTTGAGGAGATTGACTCTAGGAATGAGATGTGATGAAATCCTTGGCCAAGGTAGTAGAAATATCGAAGAAAGAGTTCTCGATGATTTCTACACGCAACAGTACTAACTCGAGTGACAGATTAAGGTTTGACAGTTGACCATACCCTAAGTCATTCATAAGTCTAATGATGATGAAGGATTATACATACAAGGTTCCATAAGTGAGTTCTTACATACTCCATATCTCCTAGAGTACGTGGTGTAGCTTGGCACCCAACGGGCTGGCAACTCAACCTATCGATTAGGTTAAATCAATTCTTGATTAACTAATCTATATGTGGATGTGGATAATTAATTAAGGTTGTCCAATAAAGTGTTATTTGGTCTATAGAGTTATTAACTAGTGAGATATATGGACCTAGAGGGTCACACACATAAGGTTTATGGATGTTGGTAGATATAGACATAATTATGAGGGTTTTTATGAAAAAAATTCTCATTCCAAATGTCTATAAATAGGGGGAGAACGACCACAACTGAAGGTGGCCATGCAAGCCTCGTGGGAATTCTCTCCTTTCTTCTCTTTCTCTCTTGGTGAAGAGCTTTGAAGATGAGATCCAACCATTCGGAGACCATGTGGATACCGCTAGAAGCTAGACACTTGAATAGCTTCAAGAACTCCTTCAAGGAAACCTTGTAAGTATGCTTTCTCATTCATACTAGATGATAGGATCATCTGTTCTTGGTGGCTTGGTGTTTTGAATGTCTGATTTAATGTTTTCCGCTGCATTTTATGTTTTGATCAAAATTTCAAAAAGTTATCGACATCAGATCCCATCAGTTTTCATCATTAATCTTAATGTTAGAACTATTTTTCATAATTCTTTTCCATTTTCGCTATCTATTTAACTGCATTTTCATATTCACAACCCCTAAAAATACTTTTCCACAATCAATTAAGGGTTTTTAATCTTTGAAAGGAGTTTAGAGGTATTTGATCGGTTCATTTCATTTCCATTAATATCTTATCTCTTTCATTGATCATTTCCGCTTTCTTAATATAAAAATATCAAAAATATCTATTGATTTCAATCTTTTAACCTTACTCCCTATGGATTCTACCTCAACTTGTAATTATTTTAAATTTTAAAACCGAATTCGAGGAGTTGAGTACAATTTTTGATACTTGAACTCGCACATTCAACTACTATATTTTTAAGCTTATCATAAACCAAAAAAATAAAATAAAGTTTTCCATATCAAGTAAATAATATGACAATCTTGACTAATAAAATAAACAATCTATTATTAGAAGATATGTATATATTTAAAGACTTTGAAGACATAAAGAGGAGTAAACCCATGAAGCCTCACCAGGAATTCAACCAAATAAAAAATATTCTAGACAAAAAGATTTTGGAACAAATTTGGAAAGATTAATCTGATGAAAATCCATATTTAGAATTCAGATATTGGCTACAAAGAATTCAACCTATTGAAGAACGCTCGATTCCCTTTGAGTTCCAAACAAGATAGATGATTGAAATTATCAATTGCCTGTCATAAAATGATGTGTGCCGCCTAAAAAGTTAAAGATGCAGCCCACCAGAAAGAAGATATTAAAGTTATCCAAAAATAAGACAAAGATCCTCCATCTACTAGAAAATGATGGTCCCTTATTCGACAAGGTATCTCAAATTTGATTTCCAGAGGCTCTTTCTCATCTCCAATAAATCTTCAAGCAAGACAAAATGCACTGAATTCTTCAATACTCTCTGCGGTAATATTACTGATTTCATTGTTTTCAAGAAATGGAGATTTGCTTTTTTGAAGACGCCAATAAAAGGAGAAAATCTTGATCCAGATTTTCTTGATTTTGAATTTGTTGAATTTCTGAATGGCTTTCTTTGATCTTGATACCTTCTCATTCAGAGGTTGGATATGAAAGAAATGAGAGTAGAACAAACCGTAGGTCCATAGAAATGGCAAATTCATGATATCGATGGAAGGATTCCAGAAGAGCAAAACCCTTGATAGTTGATACCTGCCAGGAAGGAAAACATCAGAATTTTATGTCACTGCAAAGGGGGTGCTCACAGTACTGGCGATGAAGCTAAAACCTTGGCAACTAGCGGCGGAGATGGAAGGATTAAGCTAAAACCTTGACTGCTAGTGGCAGAGATGGTAGGACTAAGCTAAAACCTCGACAACCAGTGGCGGAGATGGGAGGATTAATGATCGAGAAGAAGGAGACTAGTATTTTCTACGTGACATTTTAAAGGGACAAATTCAGAATACTGGAGATCTTAAAAAAATTCCTTCCACCTCCGCCGCGGGCTCCCAGCCACCTCCAGCAACCGCGGCTCACTCCTTCCACCTCCTCCGCCGGTTTCCTTTCGGACGATTAAAATATCTTCAATATAGACGTTGAATTCGATATCTCGATTACGACATCGACATTGAATTTCCAGCATCGATATCGTCGATATTTAGTGTCGAAATCGTGGACGGTAGACATCATACCGCCCTTACCTTCTCTAGGGTTTTGAGAAAATTGAAAAGCTAAGTACCAATTTAGCGGGAACGACTTCAGGATAAGCTTTTCGGGGAGAGAGGAAACAGTGAATGAGGAACTCTAGCTTGGCCAGCGTTGGCTTCCATTTCGGGAGTTACTTCGGATCTGCTATCCAGCGGAGAAGAGTCTGCGGTGGAAATGTCACGTGCTTCTCGGCCGAAGTGTCACGTTCTTCTGCTGTTCATAGGGTGAGGATGTCCGTTTTGCTTTTATTTTTATCTTTGATTATTTATATTGAAACAAAGAGAAGCATCAGGCTTAATGCATTTTAAATTCTCCGGTGAATGGCTTATGGAATTGCTAGGATTCCTGTCCATTCGAAATCTGAAATGAATTTGTTGGAAGAATTGATCGATGGACATTAATATCCTGATCAAGAAAAATCGTTCTAGAAAAGTTCAATTCTGATGCAAAGACTCTCATTTTAGGGCACGGAAAGTTTTATCTGATTGGAACGAGATGGTGACTTCAAATTTGATCAATGTGTCCGGAATAATTGCTATTCTATGTTCTATTTCTTTGCTAAGGCTGCTTTGTACGATCACTGTGTAGAGGAAGCTTCCATTGAAGATTTTTGGCTATTGACTGCTGGTAGAAGGTTACATTTGGGTGGATAAACTCACCCTTTTGTAGGACAGTTTATTGAATCTCTATTCTCTTGGATTTCTCTAAATTTCCTTTAAATGTAATGTAAAGCAGAAAAGGAGAGAAATGAATGTTTATCCACTTCCCAAAGTACATCCAGTCCCTCTTCCTCTTCCTCTCAGCTCTAGTTCTCTGCCCTCTCTGCTGTCATTCTCTCCAATCCCTACTATTCATCTGTTCTCGATTTATCTCTTTCTCCTTATCTTCTGAAGACCTTTTTCTATCTCTCATTCTTTCTCTTATTTTCTCCTGACATCTCCTTTAGAAAATAGTACTCTTGATACTTCCACACTGGGTTGTATCAAAGGGATATGAGAATCATACACATAATATGATTTATGTGCTAGGGTTCTAGTTGGTTATAGTGCTAAAAGGTTCTTATGTTAAGAGAACTTTCTTTGTGACTAGTGCTTCAGTTTAAGGGAAGCACAGAATCAATGTAGAAGGAGTGGTCAATTCATTTAATCTATGCACTAAGGATTTCAATTTAGTTGGCCAAATATACTCCCTGGTGAAGAGATGGGAGGAACGGCATACTTTCCGCCTTTCTTGACTACTTCATTTAATTGGCATAGTTTAACCCCAGGACCCCACTTACCCTAGTAAGGACTGTAACATTTTGTCACCGCAGAGGCTACCTTTTCTCCAACTCAAACATAAAATTTGTTACCTGTGTTTGATATACTATGTTGGTTGTACAGGTTACCATTTATCAGTCTTTTGGACCAAAAAGGTGGCGAAATCTAGTCTACTTAAACCATTTTTTTCTCTTTAGGGACAACACTAGAAATTTGCTGAATCATTAGTTCCTAATAACATGGGCTAAAGTGTGTTAGGCTTTTGGTAGCGTGAAAAATGGTATTTTGGTAGGTGATCTTTTGTCTCCCCATAAAAGAGAGGTGTACGATTCTACCCCAATACTAATGAAAAGACTAATGACTGGCCCAGAGGAAGGCAAGTGTAATGGGCATTCTTGTCCAACACTCATTATAACTGATCTCTGGTGATCTTCCCTTTTAACTGGAAAAAACCCTTTATGAAGGTTATAAATAGGGGGCATGCTGTAATTGAAAAGAGCACCTTTGGGTAGGTCTATTGGCCCTTTGGGTTTGGAGTGGAAGGGAAATACCCCTCACAGTGTAATCCACTGGATCTACGATAAGATTGCTTTCGACTGCTCTATGAATAATGCTCCATTTTTCTCTCTTTGTGAAAAGAGAAGTCTAAATGACGATTTCAGAAATCTCATAAGAAATTCAGAAGTACTTCAGTGATTAAATGAATTAAGAAAAGAGATCATAATAAACCTGTTATGAATTCATTTATAAATGAGCCAATGGGCTGAATGTATATGTAATAATTAGCAGTAAGATAATAGAGTTAATACTGAGTTACATAGCCCAGTAATTTCTGTCAGGATGGCAAAATTAGTGGGCCAGAAAAGGACCCATAATTTTGCCAATTACCCAATCTGTTAAGAGTAACAGATTGGGTAACGGCTAGAAAAACTAGCCGTTACAACGGCCAGTTTTTACTAGCCGTTAGAGCTAGCTGTTGTAAACGGCTAGCCTAACTTCCGATATTGTCTTATAAATATATGTGTATATGCATTAAATGAAAGTAGGTGAGTTTTAGCCTTCTACTGTGTTCTTTCCTACGAATCCCCAATTTCTCTCTCTGTCTTCTAAATCCTTCTTGGCAAACACCATAATTCTTACAAAACCGATTGACAAAAATGGGAATCAGAGTTGTTGATTGGATCGAAATAATTTTTATTTCAAAAAAAAATTGGATTGAATTATACCCCAGATATTTTGAATCATTCTTATTCAAATTTTCTCACTTTTTGAAACTGTCTTTCTTTATCTATGGGCAATGAATTTTGATTAGCTTATTGACTCTCGGAATGGTATTATAAGAACCATTAATTATCTACTAAGAAGATTTATGTTTCAGCAGACAAGTGATCAACTGTTGGTCATTGTTGGAGGTGGTGCTGCTGGAGTATATGCTGCAATTAGATCAAAACATGTTGCTCCCTCTATGGATGTTATTGTCATTGAGAAGGGCAAGCCATTATCAAAGGTATGTTTATGTTTCATCTACTCTTTAAAGTTTGAACCTATAAGCTCGGGGAAGTAACGTGCAGATTTTATCCATCCCAAAAAGAATATTTTATTATTCATTTAAATTATCTCAGAACATAAAATTTTAGTTTCTCTATCTAATCAATGGGTGAGTAGGATGAAACATTTGGGTTGTGTTTATCATTTATCTTACTAATAACCAGTTGTGGCACCCACACCCTATTGACATATTCAAAGAGTCATCAGAAACCCGTATGAGTTTTGCTGAAGCCCAAGTTTGTGAGGACTTATTCGTTTAATAATGTCCATAAAAAATTGAAAATTATATTTGTTGAATATCTCAGTGAAGGAATGCTGGCTGTGATCCAAGATCCAAACTGAATAAAGGAAGGGGGAGGAGAGTATAAGGAAAGACAGTGAAGAGAAATGTAGGTTTGGGAAGATGCAGCCTCACCTTGAATTCCAAAGCAGTAAAAGATGATTCAAGTGCCCAGAATTTCCTCATGAAAGCAGTTTGCTTACTCTCTCCCTGATTGAGATCAGTTATTTATATATACTGTTATCATCCTTGGACAAAAATACCCCTCTGAAAACGGCTTCATTTCCCTCTTGCTGCAACCCTCTCTTTTAGGGTTTTATTTTGAATTTATCCTCAACCAACAACTTTTCCTCGTTGTGCAAGTGAACAAAAGAGTCATAGCAGTCACTCAAATTGCCTTCCCTTTTCCTCTTGGGGCCACTGATCCTGTTTGCCGGTGGTGGTGGACATCCAGCGAGTCTTGCCACCTCCAAAAGCACTAAATTCGGATCCCCTGCCATGATTCCCTCCGACAGTATTCTGCGGAGTGACCCGAATGGTCTAACCATGACTCCCAGTACCAGCCACGATCTGTAGCACAGGGGTACTCCTCTTGCTTCTATTATCGTGGTCCCTTCCTCTCTGTCTGTTGCTCTGTCAGTCGGTAAAGTGTGTCACCATTTGACTTCATTGTCCCTACTCGTCCTTTGTGACGATCCCGTGATCTGTATGTGCATCGCCATTGTGAGCCCGTGGAGGAAGAAATTGCCATTCTCAAGTTCCCACATCTCTGCCTATCACCTGCTGTAAGCCTCTGCCAAAGCCCTTGCCTTACCTCCTCCAAAGTGGGGGAGCCACTGGCGACTGCCCCAATCAGACACCCCATGAACATTTTCTTAATCTTTTCTGTCTCCCCTTCTCGTCTTTGCTGTCTCTTCTGTGCAGAAACTTTTGCTCTGCCGACTCTGTTGGGTGACCCCACTGTCTGTTCTCGTCCCAGTTGCCTTGTGGACAGTCCCATTGCCGGTGGCGTACCCCTCTGCATATATAGCAGACCAGAGGGTCCCTGCATTCCTTGGTATGGTGGCCTCAGGCCAGACATCTGTAGCACCTTTCGTCTATTCCTGTTTGGTTCTTAGGTCGTAATATCTGTTGCGCCCTTTTTCTGTATGTCTTGACTCTCCTCCAGCCTTCTTCTCTGCCAACATCCTCGTGGTGGTGATGGCTCCTCCTATCCCCAGAGTTTCCTGCTTACAGACCTGACCCCTGGGAGCATATGAGGAGGCTGGAATATCGGCAACCACCTCCCATTTGGCATCCTGCGGGAGGCCCCTTTGGCCTTCCTCCTGATTGCTTGCGCCTCCACAAAGATGTCTTGTCCAGTCCGCTCCCCTCAGTCTAGCTGCGCACGGGACCCCCCCGAAGGAGGTGAACTTCAGCCTCCCAATCGATTATGACCCCCCGAATTGGTGTAGGTATGTTCCTGCTTTCCTCTGTGTTGTCGCGCATGGAGTGCATCTGCGAGTTCCAATTTTCAAACCAGTTTTGATGATACTTTGCTACTTTTGTATCAAACCAGTTTTTGATTGATAATAATGATCTAACCAATATCCATTAAATCAAAAGAAAAAAGTGTTCTGACTCAACCTCTCTTAGATCAATTGAGAAAACTCTTTGATGCAGGTTAAAATTTCAGGTGGTGGCCGTTGCAATGTGACAAATGGCAGCTGTTTGGAGAAAATGGTATTAAGACAACATTTGTCATTGATCAACCTGATTCTTCCAAAAAAACATTTACCTTAGTCTTTTTCTGAAAGACGAGTAGTAAACATGAAACTATACGATGTTCTTCATAATTTCTATCATTTTCGAACTGAAACTAAAATTGTCGTTCCACATATGGGATTCATGCAGGCGCTAGTAGAAAACTACCCAAGAGGAAGCAAAGAACTGAGAGGGTCCTTTTTTGACGTTCATGGACCATCGGACACTATGTTATGGTTTTCCAAACATGGTGTGGAACTTAAGGTCTCTGATGCTCTTAACGGAACACAAACCACCTCCTGATTTTTCCTTCCCTTGATTTTAGATGCTTTATTTTCCAGACGGAGGAAGATGGTAGGGTTTTCCCAGTTAGCAATTGCTCTTCAACAGTCATTGACTGCCTTCTCCATGAAGCAAATGTGAAAGGAGGTATGTGCTTAATTGATATGGATCTTTGGTCTACTTTAGTTGCTTAGTTTTTCACATGAACAGCATAGATCACCTTAGCAAGTATCAAACATTGAGTATCTATTCTTTATTAAAAAAAAATTGAGTATCTATTCCTGTTATTCTGATGTATTGTTTTACTGTCTTAGTTAAACTGCACACGGGCAAAGTTGTAACAAAAGCATCCATTAGTGCCGGTGGAAAATTTCTCCTTCAGGTGGAGAAGCTTTCAATGAACTTTGTTGAATACATTGAGGCTGACTTTATGTTGATTGCTACGGGAAGTAGTCGACAGGTTTGCCATCACTCACATATTTTACTTATGTTTTTTTCTGCCAGACTTTTAAAATCCATTTTTGTATGCATGTACTTTTCAGGGTTATGCCATCGCTGTCCAGCTTGGTCATTCAATTATAGATCCTGCGCCTAGTCTGTTCACCTTCAAGATATCTGATGCAAAATTGGCTGAGCTTTCTGGGGTAACGAATTCTCAGTTATTCATGTCAACTTTACTTATTCTCTATTTGATCATCTTATCAGGCATATATGAATTATGGCCCGAGTCCTTATCTATTTGGTCTTCACTTGTAGCTGTCCTAACTCTCTCTCTCTCTCTCTCTCTCTCACCATCTCTCTTCTCTTGTTCACTTCCTTCTCCCTTTTTTTGTCACATCTATTTTATGTTTTCACTTTCTGGGACCGTCATAATGAACTTATTTACTTCTGACCATCTCGCAGGTTTCATTTCCGAAAGTCAAAGCTAGACTAAAATTGCATAACTGCAGCAAGAATATACCTCAGTTTAGCCAGGTTTAAATTTTAAACATTAATCTGAAAAATATCATTCTGCTGATGTTTCCATAGCTTTAGGTGGGGCCAATGCTAGTGACTCACTGGGGGCTTAGTGGTCCAGTAATTCTTCGACTGTCTGCCTGGGGAGCTCGTGATTTAGCTATGTGTGATTACAAAGGTTAAATTATATATACTAATGTTTCTTCCTTAGATGTCAGCTTTTCCTCAATAAGATGATGCTTATTGTCTTTCTTTAGTCTCTAGTACCATGTGACATAGTACTCTGAAAATGTATCAAAGTGGATATTGAATGTTGCTCATTGGTTTACTTCTCTAGTTCTCCAGAGACCATTTTCCCCTTGCACAATATTTTATCAAAGTGTTATCTTCAATTTGCAGGAATCGTTTACATTGATTTCATTCCTGACATCCACATTGAAGATGTAAAACATGCTCTCATTAAACACAAAGACAAACTTGCGGTAATTTTTATGTGCATTATTTATATGGAGTTTTTTTTTTGAATAAAAGGGGGAAGGACACCCTGGACAAGAATTTTATATGGAGTTTTAATTTAATGGAGTTTGTAAGATCATTTTACTGCGTAAATAAGGCTTACAATTGGCTTCATAACTTTTACGCAGTCTACACTCAATTATTGTTGCAATAGATGACTAGTACTTGATCGTCATTATCAAACCCCAGAATTTTCCCGCGTCTTTAATATATCTATTATTCTACAGAAGCAAAAGGTGGTCAATTCTCTTCCATCGGAATTTGATCTCGTGAGGAGATTCTGGAGATATCTTCTGGAACGCGAGGTGAGAAAATCCTTGGAGCTGACGAGGACCCTTTTTTCTCATGAATACTTATCTCTTGATTCTTGATGGTCATTTGATTTAAAATCCAGGGTCTAGGTGAAGAAATGTTGTGGTCTTCCTTCTCAAACAGCTCCCTGCATTCCCTAGCCCAAATTTTGAAGCAATGCCCATTTCCTATCAAGGGAAAAGTGTGTTAGCTCATTTTCATTCTTTCTCCACATTTTTTTCTGTAGGGAAAAAAGCTTACTTCTATTTATTTCTTTGTGGAGGGTCAATTCAAAGATGAGTTTGTCACTGCCGGAGGGGTCCCACTCTCAGAGGTTACATCTGTTTTTTTTCTTTTATCAAAAGAGTTATATTAGTTTTGATGAAAAATATATTTTTTTCATTTTTGATGAAAGATTTTTCTCAACACAATGGAGAGTCGGATACAGCCACGCCTGTATTTTTCTGGAGAGGTGAGGGATTTCTCTCCTTCCTCCTTTCCCCTTTCCTTATGGGAAATGTAGTTAAGTGTAGTGAATTTTCAGGTATTAAATGTTGATGGGGTGACGGGCGGATTCAATTTCCAGGTGAATGATGAGAGAGATAGTTATTTTGATTGTATAATTTTGATCATCTTGAACATCATCCTCCTCCAATTTTGCTTACTTTGTATGAGCATGAACAGCCTTATTCATATAATTCGATTACCCAGTCATATGATCTGGAACGTCATTATTGTGCAGCGTTTTTTTAACATTTAAGGATGATCATTCAAAATCAATGATCACCTGAAATCAATGTTATCCAAGAGTATGATCAGAAGCTTCAGTATTGTGCAGTTTTGACTATTCAATTGAATGCTCGAGAACAGTACCATTATTTATGTGACTTTGATTATCCGGACATCTGATCATGAACAGTATCATCATTGTTGCATGATTTGATTATCCAAGATTATTATTGTCATTTTATGAACACAAACTTCATTATTATGCAACTTGCTTACTGAAACATCAACATAGTGGAGTTTTTGTTATCCTATAGTATGGCCAGAAGCATCAAAATTGTGTAATTTTTGTGAAATTTTCCGAATGTGTTGACATTCTTATGAATTTATTACCATGGAATATCAGAATATTCTTATCCAGCCTCAGCTAAATGCTTGAACATGATTTTTTAAATCTTGGAATGCCTTAAAATTTCCATATATAGAATATTAATGTGTGATTTTACCGCAGAATGCTTGGTCTGGGGGTTACATTGCAGGAACGAGCATTGGCATGGCATCACTCAGCCCCAAGGATTAATTTAATTGAGTTCAACGAAATAAAGATTGCATGCAAATGAACACAGATGGTGGGTATGCTTCATAGTAATATTACTCCCAGATATTTTGGCTCATTAACTTAATTTTAACTTTTCCTTTGAGGGGTCTGATCGGGAACCCCTGGTCAGGTGTCCGACCCTGTCTTCTTGGCTGCATTGAAAGTTGAAAAGTTCTCAATTTCGTCCATAATTGGCCTACCCCAACATCTTGTATGGGATTGTCCTCAAGGACATGCAAAATGTCACACGATTTGAGCATCTTTTTGGTGATCTTCTTCTTCAAAGGCATGGGAATCCAGGCATGGGTCAAAATCTTCTTATTATCTTCCTAAGATGGATCACATATCTTTTTCTCTAGCCCTTGAATTCCCCTATCTTGGTGCACTGTTCCTCTTGGATCTTGCGCATTTTTGGATCCCAAATGCCTCCTGATTTTTTTCACTTTCCTAGGAAAGTTGGTCTACCCTGTAATGGATTAGCTTCCCTCTTTTCTCTAAGATTTTGAAGGTGAACTGTTAAAGGAAATTTCTCATCACCAAAGAACATTTCTACTACTTATCTTTGGCAATTGAAAGGAAAGGCCTAGAATAACAGAAGAATTTTCAATATTTTCTGCGGAGGTGAAATCTAGGACAATAAAATCAACTAGAAAACAGCAACGGTGAACCTAAGGCCTTTAGGAAATCTTAAAAACTTATATATAACCCTAGATAAATCAAACTATGTAGATTCCAATTCCCCTTGTTTTAGGATCAATAGATGAGAGAGAAGAATGTTTATGCTAACCCCAAGACCTAGCAATTCTCTATAAAAGGAAAAAACTAAACTCTCCAATAATTTATAAAACTAGTTGACTGTAGGGATCCTTCTGCCCTTTTAGGAGTCCATTTGAAATAATATACTTGATTTACCTAATGGATTTACTGGCTTAGCTTCTCTCTTGAGAGTGCATAATGATTTCAAGTACTTGACAAAAGATAAGACATGTTTTTGGGCTTCAAATTGATGAATGTTAATATTGACTTGCTCGAATAATGCAAAGGAAGTTCATTGTCTTCTATGGGTTTCCTTTTTGACTTTGGCTTTGCAAAAGAGCTGCGAGAAAGAAATGGGTGGATCATACATGGAGTACATATATTAACTTGATGTTTCATTCCCTTGTGGCTTCTTTTTGTTCCCTCATCACTAGGCTTCGTCCGTTCAGATACCGGTATCGAATACCGGTATCTGTTACGGTAACGGTATCGGGTACCGTTAAGGTCCTAAACGGTACCCGATACCTACAATACCCGATACTGACATCCACATGTCGGTATCGGTTACTAGATGTCGGTATCGGTTTTCGATATCGATATCTGATACTGACATCCGCTAACGGCTACCGTTGGATGTCGATACCGGATATCGATATCGGAACCGATACCGATACCGACATCCGGTTTAATCTAAATCTTTAACCTAAATACCGGATATTTTCAATGCGGGGCAAATGAAACTATTCCCTCCTGAGCGTGGCAAAAGGACGAAGAGAAGAAAAGAGGGGTCGGGGGGATGAGCGACGATTCTCGGGGAGGCTCCCCGGACTGGATACGTAATTTCCAGGTTTGAAGTTTCACTTCTGTCTATGGCTCTTCGTGTTTTTTTTCTAGTCACCTTGTGCTGGATCCATCCTCTCGCTTTCATCAGATTCGGGTTCTTCCTAGCTCAACCACTTGCTTGCCAAGGAAACCGGCAAGAATGCTATTCTCCTTGACAGTGACGACGAAATTCCCGAAGACTTAGATAGTGGTGTTCAGAAGCCAAATAATCGAAAACGAACAGCCTTTGATTCTTCCTAGAGGCCGTCCACAGTAGAGAAAACTGGAAAACCGAATCAAGATAAGGATCAAAATGCGGATGAAGGTTTCTGTTGTACTGTCATCCAGTACCGTCATCCGGTACCGGATCGGTACTGTTAGCATCCAGTACCGCACCAGAACTCCACATTAATCTGATACTCGTCATCCAGAACTGGATGACGACATCGGGTACTAGATATCGGTAAGATGATGACGGTATCGGGAGATACCGGTACCGGATGACGGTAGGCGAACCCTACTCATCACTACTAGAATCTTCCTGCAAAACAAATTTTCTTGCCTTTTTCTCCCTCTTAAGATCATTCTCATGTAATTTTTTCTCAGTATTATGCAACTTAGATAAAATTACTTTGTGTTGCTTCTTATTTGTATCACGCAAGATCTTTCCATTTCCAAGAGACTGATTTCCTACAAATCCTGCATCTTGGACCTTGAACACAACTAGCTTTTTATGAGAGTGAACTAAGGAATCATGAAGATGATGGATATTATGTGGCCTGCAAGCCAATCACACTTTCATGTTTTGTTTATATTCATTGAAATGAACTTTTATTCATTGTCATTCTTGTGTGATGTTTGCAATGAAGTCCATGAACATATGCAATAATCAAGTGAATTATGATGAGATCATATTACAGTGATCGCTGGTATTTAAACATATGTTCTAAATATTCCTATTTGTGGGATATTCGAGAAGGACATTGAATTATCTAGAAAGAATAGCACTATCTGTTCTGACTCATATGATGAGTATGGCTGATCCTGTGACCATCGATGTTAAGACACTAAGGATAAATAGCGGGTGCTCTTTAGAGAAAGAGTTCATTGGATTGATTTGTATGAATATCTGAATGGTATTATGCAAATTGTCAATTAGGTTGATTCATGTCACGGCTGTGTACGTGGTCCTTTGACCTAAGACACCAAAGACATCTTATAGATGAATGATCGTGTTTTGACTATGACTTACGAATCCCTAGCCACGGGATCTCCAAAATGTCATAGATTGGATACGACATGAGGTCTTTAAAGGTAATTGAGTGATTAAGATGAGATCATCCGCCCTCGTTATATGAGGAGATCGACTCAAGGAATGAGATGCGATCAAATCCTTGGCCAAGGTAGTGGAAATATTAGAGAAATTGTTCTCGATGATTTCCTACTCGCATTAGTACTAAATTGAGTGACCAATTAGGGTTTGACTATTAACCATACCCAAAGTTATTCATGAGCCTCGTGTGGATGAAGGATTATACGTACACGGTAACCAATGACGACAGGGTTCCATGAAACAGTTATAATATACTCTATATCTCATAAAGCACGTGTGATAACGTGTCATTGATGCATTCATTTTCATCATTATAAATGGGTTTTAACACAAAATTCTTAGTCATATAATGCACATTATCATCTTTTTATGATATTTTTTGCATTCATCATTTCATTCTACTCATATACTCAACTTGCATCTATTTATTGCTAATTTGGTAAAAAATAGATATGTCCTATCATGCACCATTCTTTTCAATTACTTATACTATGAGACTAACCCCATTTGACTCTTTCAAAGTCAAGTGGTTGAATTTTTCACATTTCTATAAGTTATGTGGTTGTAGGGACATAGGTATGCAAGTAGGAAATCATGGATATGGATGACGATAAGAGGAAAGAGGAAACAACTCTCTACTAAATTTGAACACCAAGACAACCATATTTTTATGAAATGTGATAAATGAGATTTGGATTTGCTAAGGGATCATCATAAGATTTTTAGGTTAATCCAAAATTAATTTAGAGTGAATGTTGGGCCAATCTCCTTATTTTTAAGGAGGTTGGACCAAGCTTAATTTTTATTAAATGAGACCTTAATTTTTTCTCATGATTTTAGATATTTTGGAATGAAAAGATAGAGGATTAAATTCTTGATCCAATGGAGAAAATTTCATGAAAAAAGGAGTTGTATTTTGTGAGATATTCAATTTCTAAGTTCTGGAATTTTTCTGGAATTTTTCTGAACTTTTTAGAGACTTTTCAGATTTTGAGCATATTTACGAAAATGCCACTCTGACTTTTTAAGTGAAAATTTACAGAAATGTCCCTCTGATTTTTTTATTTCAGAAATTTACAGAAATATCACTCCGATTTTAAAAGTGAAAATGTATAGAAATGCCCCTTCGATTTACAGAAATTTTCGAAGTCAGAAATTTATAGAAATGCCACTCTACACTATCTCAATCAAAAACTAGGATTTCTCTAAATTAAAATCATGATATCTTATGATCTAGATAGATTTTTGAGCTGAAATTTTATTTCTAAATTCATCTTTTAACCCTATATCCATCCATACCCTTGAATGAAAAAATTAAGGCTTGAAAAATAATTTTTAATAATTGGACTCTTTTAGCCCTCTTTACACTCAAACCCTAGGAACCCAGTATAAAAGCCTTCATTTTCTCTCTCCTTGCATTTTCTCTTCTGGTATCAGGCTACCAAAAGGAAAGGGAGAGGAGGTCAAGGCCCAAGGAGGAGCATTATTTGATGCTCAACCTTGTAGTGGAGAAGGGAGCAAGCAAAGATTGTGATCGGAGCGGATCAAGCATCACCCGGCCTAGGACAAGCACACCGAAGGGGTTTGTGCAACTATCTGGATTGAGTTCTTGCTTGTGTTCATCATCTCCATAAACAGTAAAGTTGTATTTTATTTTTATTTTTCTTTCTTTTTTTCTTTTAATGTAGTGGCTTTGACATCATCGAGACTTGCAACTCTCTCTCCCTATCGCTGCACATCGATTCGTTGATCCATCGCTACCGCCGACCACTCTTCTCACCTTGTCATCATCTCATCCCCATGAAATTTCTTTCTACATTGTTTTTCCATTGGAATTTATATTTCTCTCCTAATTAAAAAAGAAACCTAAAAACTATCACTCATATTCATCTCTACATGCCGCATTTACGTTTACACTTCTTTCCAAGCTCTCACTTCTTCCACGCTCTCTCACCTTTCATTTGAATATCTAATATCATTACCTTTGCTCCATGTGGATTCGACCCTTGCTTAAACTATAATAAGTAAGGAAATATAAATTTTATTTCATGAAATCGATACACAACAACGACGAAAAACACACACGTAATCAAGATCATCAACGTGGTGTAGCTTGGCACCTACCGGGCTGGCAACTCAACCTGTCGATTAGGTTAAATCGATCCTTAGTTAATTAATCTATATATTGATATAGTTAATTGATAAGTAAGACCAATAATTATTATTAGGTTGATAGAGTCATTAATTGGTGAGATGTATGGACATAGAGGGTCATGCACATAAGGTCAATGGACATCGATAGATAAAGACATAATAATAAGAGTTTTGTGAAAATTTCACATTCCTAAAGTCTATAAATTAGGAGAGAATGAGCTTTACAGTGGTGCCCATGCAATCCTAGTGGAACTTCTCCTCTCTTTTCTCTTCCTCTCATGGTGATGAGTGGTTAAGAGGAGATCCGAGCGTCTGGAGGACGTGTGGATACCTCTAGAGGCCGGACGCTTGAACGGTTGAAGAACTCTTTTAAATGATCCATGTTAGTATGAATTTTATTTTATATTAGATGATAGGATCACCTAGAATGGATGATAAGATCATTTATTCTTGGTGCTTCAACTTTGTTGAATGTTTTGATTCAACATCTTTCGTTGTAATAATTATTTTGGTTGAAAACTTGGAGAGCTTGTCGAGCCTCAAATCCCAGTAGGAGATGGGAGCCAAACCTGACAAATAACAGTAGGCTTTTCTATAGGTTGATGAGGGAGTTGACCCTTGTGATTCATATTTGGACTTTGCCCTCGATGAAAACACTCGAGTCCTTGAGAGTGTATTTTGAAAATTTTGGCCTTAGCTTGAATGATCTGGTTTTGGGCTTGTATTTTGGCCTTCATTTGGGCAATGGTTTGTTGTTAGCTAGCTAATTTCTCTCTTAGGTTTTGCGTAGTAGAATAACTTGTAGGGTAAGACCCTTGAAGAGCATTATGAAGAATAGAAGAACTTCAAGATGATGACAAATGGGGTAAAATTTTAAGAATTGTTTATAGAGTGAGATCTATGAAAATATTCCAAATTTTAGGATTCATGCATTGCTAATTTTTATGGTGAGAGATTGGAGTGTTTTGAGAATTGGAGTTGAGCTTAGAAAACATTGTTCGCTTGGTTTGAAGAATTTTTACCTTGATGACTAGTTTAATTCCAAGTATGAATATAAGATTTGGGTTGAGAAAAGGCATTTAACTTCATTTTGTTTATCTATGTAACTAGTAAAAAAATCACCCTCATTTTTCTCTAGACTAGAGAAAAAGGAACAAGCTTATCTTATTATATGAGAAATAAGATTATGAGTAGATAAGAGTTTGAGTTTTTTTTTGTTGATTGCACTGAGTTTATCCCTCCTTATCTGTGACTCCTTCATCCCTTAACTACTTATCCCTCTCTTTCATGCACAAAATATTAGCCCACCCTATTTTCTAGCCTACATAAAGTAAAAATAAAAGAGATAAACTGTGATTGGCGAATGAAAACTCAAAATTTTATGAAAGTGATTTCCACAAATGGTTTGTCCCCCCTCCCAATTTGATGAACTTCTGGGATTTCGGAAAATATTATCCAGGCCTTCACAAAGATACCTTGATAACCCAATTCGTTCCATGTCACATTGTTACTTCTACTATCAATGTTGTTTTCAACTCAAAAGTATATGACAGGGAACATCCTGGCTTTTCGGTGGTCTCTTGACCATAGTTCAAAGTAAGGAGGGAATATATATTGACCAAGTTCCTTGTCACTATTTGAGTATTCTCTCCTCTCCAGTCTCCATTTTACTTAAGCTCGCTCATTGAAGCACTTTTACATTAGTACATAATGTTATCTGTTCTTTGTATTTTTCCTAGGTTGCCCCCCCTCCTACTTACCATTTTCTTCATCTTGGTATTAGAGCCAAAGGGTTTACCATGTACACGTTCAAAGCCAGGTGGAGGGGCTAAAAATGAAATGGCTAGCATCCTTAGTGATGTAAAATGGAAGAGGATATAGGGCAGATAGAAATCACAAGATATTCTATGGCCTAAAACATGGTCATATTTCGGAGCACTATGCATGGAAATGGCTTAATTGTATAACATCGACTTGTCAAGGTAGAGGTCAAAGGTTAAATTTTAAAAGTGCTTTCGAAGGCACGAAAATTGTCTGATGGGTTATGGGAGCCTATGTTGTTTCCTTATCCCATTTGAGCCCTGGCAGCTTATGTGGTGATCAAAGAAAGATTCTTTGAAAACTTGTGAAATGATCAGTCATGCAATGAGGATTTTGAAATATTGTTTAACTATAATTTTTACACTTATCTATGACTGCTAACAAATTCAGCTTTAAATATGGTGATAGATACTATAAGTTAATCACACTTTCATGTATATCATTTAAAGTAGAAATTATTCTATGTATCTCAGGACGGCCAATGCTAAAGCAGCATTGGCCAGGGATCACAGGGCCGCCCAACGGCGGCCACGTAGGGTTCGCCTACCGTCATCCGGTACCGGTATCTCCCGATACCATCATCATCTTACCGATATCTAGTACCCGATGTCGTCATCCAGTTCTGGATGACGGGTATCAGATTAATGTGGAGTTCTGGTGCGGTACTGGATGCTAACAGTACCGATCCGGTACCGGATGACGGTACTGGATGACAGTACAACAGAAACCTTCATCCGCATTTTGATCCTTATCTTGATTTGGTTTTCCAGTTTTCTCTACTGTGGACGGCCTCTAGGAAGAATCAAAGGCTGTTCGTTTTCGATTCTTTGGCTTCTGAACACCACTATCTAAGTCTTCCGGAATTTCGTCGTCACTGTCAAGGAGAATAGCATTCTTGCCGGTTTCCTTGGCAAGCAAGTGGTTGAGCTAGGAAGAACCCGAATCTGATGAAAGCGAGAGGATGGATGCAGCACAAGGTGACTAGAAAAAAAACACGAAGAGCCATAGACAGAAGTGAAACTTCAAACCTGGAAATTACGTATCCAGTCTGGGGAGCCTCCCCGAGAATCGTCGCTCATCCCCCCGACCCCTCTTTTCTTCTCTTCGTCCTTTTGCCGCGCTCAGGAGGGAATAGTTTCATTTGCCCCGCATTGAAAATATCTGGTATTTAGGTTAAAGATTTAGGTTAAACCGGATGTCGGTATCGGTATCAGTTCCAATATCGATATCCGGTATCGACATCCAACGGTAGCCGTTAGCGGATGTCGGTATCGGATATCGGAAACCGATACCGACATCCAGTAACCGATACTGACATGTGGATGTCGGTATCGGGTACTGTAGGTATAGGGTACCGTTTAGGACCTTAACGGTACCCGATACCGTTACCGTAACAGATACCGGTATTCGATACCGGTATCTGAACGGGCGAACCCTACGGCCACGGCATTTAGAGCTGCCCCAGCTGCGGAAAAGGGCATTTAGAGCTGCCTTTTGCAGTCGCTTGCCAGGAGGGTGGCTGTCTAATGGCGACCATCAAGGAGGTTCATCTTCCGAATACACCATGGGCTGGACAGATGCTGTCTACCT
The DNA here is from genome assembly GCA_024174645.1 of Lemna minuta. Lineage (NCBI taxonomy): Eukaryota > Viridiplantae > Streptophyta > Magnoliopsida > Alismatales > Araceae > Lemna > Lemna minuta. Next base: position 15,047,344 of record CM044107.1, on the reverse strand, counting down.
GCGGCCAGGGAGGAGGGCTGGAAGAAGACACCGGCAGGATAGGAGGGCACCAGCAGTAGAGCAATACCGACGTGACATCACAGAGTGAAAGCTCTCCTTTTCTTTATATTCTTGGATTTATCGATTACTTTCTATCACTCTACCTTTATCTTTTTCTATTTTATCTTCCTAAAAAATTCAAATAATTATTTACGTTATAATCTGTACCTGTATGTTCCAAAGTCGGAAAAGACGTTATAATCTGTCCTTGACGGCGGCGGCGCCGATTCTCAATGCGAGCGCCGCCGTCATCGTGGCGGCGTTGTTTACGGCTGACGCAGTTCTCTCCTTGCCCGAGTTTCCACCATCTCCGAGCGACCCACGCTGTATTCCTCCTCCACGGACTCCACCGTTACACTTACGCTTTCAGCCGCCTCATTCTCCTCGCCACCGTAGTCTCCGACGACCAGAATTCCCCTCTCCGCTACGCCCAGCTTCTTGTAGAGCACTCTGAAGCCCCTCCCAACGCCTTCATCTTTAATACCCTCATCCGCGCCGCCTCTCAGAGCGCTCACCCTGCTTCCTCTCTCCACTTTTTCCGTCTCATGGCGGCCAAAGATATACCCCCGAATCACTTGACTTTTCCCCTTCTGCTCCAGGGATGTAAAACCCTTGATTCTCCTTCTCTTGGCCTCCAACTGCACGCGTTTATTTATAAAAATGGGTTATTTTTCGATCACTACGTTCAGACTGCGCTGCTTGGATTTTACACGGAGAAGCTTTCATGTTGTGCCCACCAACTATTTGATGAAATGCCAAACAGAGATATGGTCCATTGGGATGTCCTCATGAACTTGTATATAAGGAGAAACCAACCCAGTGAAGCTCTTAAACTCTTCCACCAGCTTCTTAGCTTTAATCAGAAGCTCGATGAGGTGGTGCTTACGACGGCGATCACTGCATGCGCTCGTGCCGGTGCTCTCGAGGAAGGCCGTTGGATCCACCACCATCTACTTCAAGATTCTGGCGATCCCCACCTTCGGTCCGCGCTTGTCACCATGTACTCCAAATGTGGGTCAATTCAAGAAGCCATCCGAGCCTTCGACTTGAGCCCTGTCAGGAGCAGCTTCCTCTATTCTTCCCTCATCAACGGTCTCGCTCTAAATGGCCTGGCCCACGAAGCCATCTCCTGTGTGCAGACGATGCAGCAACGGGACCGTTTAAAACCTGACGCCGTTGCCCTTCTCGGAGCTCTCAGCGCTTGCTCTCACGCTGGTCTTGTAGAAGAAGGGAGGAGAATTCTCTCAGAGATGGAACAAGTTCATGGAGTAAAGCCTATGCATGAGCATTATGCTTGTGCTGTGGACATGTTGAGTAAGGTGGGAATGTTGGAAGAAGCTGTGGAGCTTGTTATGGGCATGCCCATGAAGCCCGAGAGCTCGGTTTGGGGGTCCATGCTGGTTGGATGTGGGAAACTGGGTGGCGGCGCCCCTGTGGAGGTTGCAGAGATGGCGGTGGCGGAGCTGGAGAAGATAGAGGAGGAGGAAGGCGAGGAGGGGGCCGCTGATGGAGCTCATGTTCAGCTGTGGAGGATTTATATGGCCGCTGAGAGAGTGGAGGACGCAAGGAGGATAAGGAAGGTTGTGGGGGAGAGAGAAGGGAGGAAGGTTGCCGGGAGGAGCGAGATTGGGGTTGCAGGTGAGGTGAGCTCCTTTGTGTCTGGTGATGGGGAGCACCCTCAGAGAGCAAGGATTTACGAGACTGTTCAGTTGCTTGCTAGACATGGAGGTGATGAGATTTTGTCTCAAGAGTCTGTGAGGTTTGCATGGTGAAACATTACTCAGTATCCTTTAGAATGGTGTTTTACGTACATACCCGGATGAAAATTTTGTTCCCTACTGTCAGTTTTTTTTTCTTCTAGAAATAGAGTTAATGGCTCCTACAGGGATTTCTTGAAACTGAAGTTATGCCCACCGAGGAATTTTCTGTTCACTGGAGAAGACATTTTTCTTCTCTATGAACGAATGAGAGAGAGATGGACACTGATCCATGAAATTAAATGATAAACCCAACAAAAAATTTATAGTAACTTACTTGTCTATTGCGTTGATTTTGAGTGCAGATTGTGACTGGTGAGAGAGAGATCCCTTTCTTTGAAACTAATTGATATCTGGTCCTCGCAGAATTTGTTGCCAAGTTGCTTTTATTTTCTATGAACTGATTCTAAATCAAGTCTGTGAATAAAGTCTTTCCTCTATAAAGAACAATTTAAACGTCATCAACTGTCTGCTCCTTGGTCTGCTTCCTCGTTAATCTCCATCTCCTTTATGAGAACTTGTTCCGGCTTTCCAGAGCGCAATCAAAAGAATCAAGATGATCAACAGATACTAAAATGATCAACAGATAACGACGAGGTGGGTTTTTCCAGGGCCGCTGATTCTGCATCTTCACCACGAGTCGAACTTGTAAGAGTTCTTGGGCCCACAGTAATACAAAACACCGATAATTAGGGAGATGGGCATTATTCAGGTGTGCTTCTTCTTCTTGGGGCGGCGCTTGCGGCGAGGCTTGCGGGCATCTGAGTTGGAGCTGAGATTGCTGCTGGGATCAGCACGGGAGGTGGACAGATCAGATTTGGCGGGAGAAGAGGGTCGAGGCCTTGATGAACTCGGGGGCTTAGCTTGCCAGGAATTGGAGTTCTTGGAGAGGCGGCTAGAGGATCTTGGTGGAGGCATAAGAGCCCGTGCTGACACATGTCTCTGCTGATGAGTGAGAAAATGATTGTTAAGAGATGAGTGGGGGAATGAAGGGAGGACAAAGAGAGAAAGGAAGAAAATCCAATCAGTGTGAACTGACAAAAGGGAAAGAGATCTGGATAGATTTGTATAATAAATAAGCAATACAATATGGGGGATAAAAGAAGAGTGGAAGGGAGAGAAAAAGAGAAGTAAATTTATCTAACATGAATAGAATCCAACAGGTGCGATAACAGAAGGGTGAAGGCGGAGGAAGGGAAGGAGAGAAGGAGGGAGGGAGAGAAGGAGAGATAGAAGGAATCCAATAGGGTGTGTCGGCATTAGGGAGGGAAAGAAGTCAAGTACTGTGGGATGAGACACAGAGTTCAAGAATGATATAGGATAGGAATGGGAAATTCAGCTCACTCGCTCGTGCACCGCTGTCAACGAGCAATGGCTTAAGAAATGACCAAACGAGTGAGCGTCGACCAGTTTGTTGATCTGCTCATAGACAATGAACTGCAGATATTATTTAACATGGGTCATCAGATCAGTGATATCACGATCTGGCAGACAAAAAAATAACAGTTCCTAAACTCTTGTCAATTACAAAGACCATCGGATCTCTGAGTTTGCTGATCTGATGGCTAAACCTTCCTACCTAAATTTCCATAATTCCCTTTCCCTAGATTTCTCCTTGATTCCCATCTCAGATGTAAGAGGAGTCATCCAATGAGAGCAAAACCCCATTGCTTCTCCATATTTCTGCTTCTCAATCCAAATTGCCAATGAGACGAACTGGCGAATAAATGTCACGAGTAATGAATGCTGAGCCCATTCATCACTCTGGCTTTCTCGGCCCAACTTTGAAGATATTCAGTTTGACAAAACAAATATGTTAGAGAGGGGGGAGAACGGGAGACTACCTATGGCGAAATGGCTGGAAAGTGAGGGGAGAAAAGGGGAGTCCAACTCGCATGGGCTGACAGTAGAGGCGGGAGGGAGAGAGTCTAACTGAGGTGGCATGACAGAAGAGATGGAGAGAGAGAGAGAGAGGGTCTGACTAGAGTGGCATGAAAGAGGGGGAGAGGGGAGAGAAGAAGGGAGGGGGAAGAGAGAGAGAGAGAGAGAGGAAGTCTAATTAGGGTGGCATGAAAGAACTTGGGATGACAGGAGAGAGGAAGAGCGAGATTGAAGAGTGGGAGAGAGACAGCGAGATGAAGAATGTCTTAAGAGTAAGATGAGAAAACAACACCTGATTCCTTTCATCACTGGAGATGCCAGATGCTGCCTTCCCGGATGCACTTGAAGCAGGTTCCCTGCACAAAGACCCATTAGTTAAATCCTTCAGATGGCCATATCATTCCAGAATTCTTGCGAAACAAGCCCAGATTTTCAAAACTCAGTCAATTGTGGAAACTATTCTTTCGATGAAACCATAAGCGATCACACTCCACCCATGTTCCAGTGACGTTATTCATAGCTGAATACCTTGTACTCTTGTCTGTCCATTCATCATCAGCCTCTACTTCACTCGAACTTCCATTGACAAAAAAATCATCATCGCTTGTGTCAAGAAGCCCATCATCCTCGCTTCCTGTTTCTGCTCATCCAGAAATCACCCGAAAAAGCTTAGAAGGATCTCAAATAAACCATTAAGGCATTAATTAATGGATAAATGAGCTTATGAGACACATCCAGATGCCTTGGTCAATGACCAACTGGTTGACAAAGTTGTTTTTCAATCTTTGTCCACACCACACCCCACGAACTATCACCATTCTCATCACATGATCTCTAAAGAAAAATTCTCACATCATTTCATTAATTCCATCCCTCTTATGTATAAAGAGGGGCACCGGGTGGAGAGGAACTCACGAGTTAAGCATGCTGAGGCTGGGGCGGTGAAAGCATGTGTGACTCCTGGGAAGAGGGGTGCTGGGGTGGAGAAGAAATCCGGGGTTAAGCATGCTCAGGTTTGGGTAGTGCAGGGATGGGTTACTACCTGGGACGAGGGGCAATGGGGTGAAAAGAAGTCCAAAGTGAAGGGTGCTCAAACTTGGGCAGTCCAAGAACGGATGACCTGTGGGGTGGGAGGAACTTGTACTTGGTGATCACTGATTTTGGTTAATCATCCTTTAATGTTAAAAAAATCAATTCATGGATTCCATTGGAAAGTACTATATAGTGGCCATGATCATGATAACTTGACCAGTAACTCATAGTGGGTTAAGGTATCCATTAGTCTTGACCAATTTGTTCATTGAGGTTGATGGTTGGATGCATTATTTGATCATCCTCTGGGAACCAACGATCAAATACTGAAATTATCAGCAAAATATAGGGCAAGCAAAGATAAAAAATACCTTCTAAGTCCTTTCCGCTGGCAGCTGCAGCTATCAAGTTAGCCTTTATCTGTTCTCGCAATTTAATTCTCTTTTCATTCATTTCAGCATCATCTAACCCAATAAATAAGGGTACATATTTCTTCGTTTTGGGAAAGAACTGGAATTCAGAAGAAATAACTCGAGCATCAATATCTTCATCTAATGAGAAGTTATATAGGCTAAATAAAAATAAGGACGTACTATAATTGATGGGCTAAAAAAATGTGAAACGACTGGTGAAAACATTATAAAAATAAATTTTTAACACCCAAAAATCCTGTACTGCAGTAGGAGGGCTGATCTAACACGTAATGACACCAGAATCCTCATACACAAGCATATGAACAAACCCCTCCTCGTTCAAGAGATTCATAAATAGTTGATTATCTTATAATCTGCATCGTCAGACTTTGAAAGTAGGGCAAGAAAGAAAAGTGGGATTAGGGTTTTCCTCTGAGTTTAACATCAAGCTAGTACTTGAATCTCCTCGCTGAAGCCCCTGCTCTCTCTGAATCGATCTATCTTCTTATCTCTATCTCTCACTCTCTTATCATAGAATATAGCTGGATGTAGACTGATCACAGAAATGAAACCAACTAGGTTCTCTGGTTGTACAGGGAAGAGCCAAACTCCATTTTTATGAGATAGATCATAAACTCAAGCCGTAAAAGCAGAAGGCCGAGTTCAATTGTTCAAGAACACTCAAGCATTTTCTGAACACTTGATCACAAGTCACTTTAGTTTGTGGCGAGAGAGAGAAGTAAATGCTAGCAATATAAGAAGACAAATTATTTCTAAAATAAACTCCAACAAATTTTAACAAGAAATTGAACGATGGATCTTACTCTGACATATTCAAGATCTTCTTTTAGTTTAAAAAGTTGAACAGAGATCTTCTCTTCCGAGACATGATCTGATGAAAGGCGTTGTTGCTTCTCTAGACGCCTAATCGTCCTCTCAATTTTTCTTCTCTCTGCATCATATTTAAAATACTTTCTTTTAAAAAAGAAGAAAAAAAGAAACAGGTAAATAAAACAGATGCCAAAAAGATCAAATGCCATTATAAATCTTACCAAAAAACTTTTTCTTTCTGTCCCGCATGAAAATTTTACGCTCAACAGCTAAGCGTGACTGGACTTCTATCTGCTTCTTGAGCATATCCAGCTTCTTTTCCTGGGCCTCCTTAATAGCCGGAGGAAGATTCTTCAAAGAAAAGAAAACATGTTACCTTTAAAGTAACATCCATCAAGGAATTAAACATCACATCAGCATTCAAGTAAAATTGGGTGTTTATCATTTGACTTTGAAGTTATTCGTGGATTAATGCAATAAAATCCAATGTACGAAAGGTTTGAGTAAACGGACCCACGGAAACTGAGAATAAACTTCATCTTGATTATTTCAAGAGCCAACAAATACGAAACAAAGAAATCAAATCTGCTTCTAGAGGGATCAACGAAACGAGAAAATTTCAACCTGGCGAAGCATCCGCTCGGTGGATCGAATCTGCTTCTTGAGGGAGTTGGGCTTGAACTTGGAGTTCTTCTTATCAGGTCCCGGGGCATTTGATCTGCGAGCGACAGGTCTGCCCTCGGAAACCCGGCGCCCCGCATAACTCCCTTTCACCATACCCACCACCTCTTCCCTCCTCTTAGAGAGAGAAACACTTGGAATTGAGCTCCAACGGAAGATGACTAGGGTTCCCCTGCCTGATCACTTCGTCTTCTCGTCTGTACTAGCGCTTCATCTTTGGCTCGTGCGTCAAGCGTTGCACGTGTGATATAGTGGGACACCAATAGGGTTCGGCCTTCATGGTCAGGTCATAGCTTGACCTCGACCTTTACTCATGCGCTTGATACTGACCTTCTGATTCATGAGCTCGAACCTTCACCTAACCTATTTGGCCTTAAATTTTCTAGTAAATTTTTTTAAAGGAGAAATATTTCGTAAACACATTAAAAATTTATAGAAAATATTTATTATTCCATTAGATTAGTTGATTGTCCAAAATGTGCACAACAAATGAGCATAAAACAACAAAAAGAAATTTAATGTTACTTGAAATTTAGTGTTTTGTCTTTTCTATCAATTTCTTCTATCCCTTCACGTGATGGCTTATTTCTCTTTCTAGATTTGACTTTTTTTAGGACACTCACGATTTAATCTTTACTTTCTTTCCTCTCTCTCTCTCTCTCTCTCCTCGTCTTGTGATATCATTCACTATCCCCGCTTCTCTCTCCCTTCTCCTAAAATCCTAGACTTCTTTCTCTCTCCTCACTCAGTCACTCCCCTCTCTCTTTCCTTCATGATGTGGCATCATCTTCATCTCTCTCCCCTCTCCCCTCTCCCCTCTACCCCCCTCTCACATTCTCAAGAAAACCGCATGATGGCCCGTTCCAGCCCTAGGATGGCATGGCCCACAACACACCACTACCCAATCAAGTTTTGAATCCATGTTGAAAACAACTAGTCAAAACTATCTTAGTTTCACGTTCTAGGTAGAGATGTGAGTAGGGTTGGTGGGGGTTGGGGTGTGCTACTATCCCCTTGGACGAGTTGCCCGCCCCACTTTGTTTGCTTGGGTGAGGAGTGGGCTGAGGGTGGGCAGCACGGGGGCAATGAATCGATGACCTAGAATTGGGGGGAGAGAGAGAGAGAGAGAGATAGCCAGAACAAGGAGAGAGTTATTAAGAGTTAGAGTGATATATAGAGAGAGATTTTGTTAATGGATATTGGGCGATGTATAAGCCAAATCCTACTTCCATGCTTTATATTTCCATGAAATATAATGTATTCATTGATACTTTTATAAAATGTTTGAAATAAAGTCCATGAGCATATTTAATAACAAAGTGAATTATGATGAGATCATAATAGAGCGATTATAAGTCTTTAAACATATGTTTCAAACATTCCTATTCAAGGGATATTAAAAAGGACATTAAAATATAATGAAAGAATCGTATCATCTAATCTAGCTTATATGATGAATATGACTAATCTTGTTACCATTGATCTAGAGACACTAGGGATAGATATTGGGTGCTATTTGGGGAAAAATTTCATTGAATTGATTTGTTTGAATGCCTGAATAATAGTATAGGAAAATATCAATCAAGTTGTTTTCATGTCAAGGTTGTATGTGATCCTCAGACTTAGAGACACAAAGGCATCTTTGTGGATGAATGATCATGTTTTGACTATGATTACAAATCCCTAATCATAGAATCTTCAAAACATCATAGATTCGGTATGACATGAAGTCCTCAAAAGTGATTGTGTGGTCAAGATAGGATTTTATGCCCTTGATATTAGTAGAGATTCACTATTTGGCCAAGATAATGATTAAATATTTGGCCAAGATAATGAAAATATTGGAGAAGGTAATCTTGATGATTTCTAACATGCATTAATACTAATATAAGTGACTGATTATGGTTGATAGTTGACCATACCCTAAGTCATTCACTAGTCTTGCACGAATAAAGAATTATATGTTCATGGTAACTAATGAGAACAAAGTTCTATACAAGAGTTATTATACACTCTATATCTCCTAGAACACATGGTGTAACTTGGTTACCCAAAGGCTTGACAACTTGACATGTCGATTTCGGTAAATCAATTCTTGATTAATCAATTTATTTATTAATATAGATAGTTAATAAGGTTGACCAATGAGATTTATTTGGTCCATAGATAAGGATGGACAAAAACCAATCAAAAGTCAATCAAGCAAATTGGAGCAAGACCGTTAGTCATTTAAAATAAGCCTTTGATGATCTTGGTCCAAATTTGTTTCCTAACAAAGATAGGCGTGATAAAATGCTAAATTAACATGTTAAAACATGATTATTGATGCATATTAAGGCATAAATAGTTTCATTTCCATGCATGTTATCATATTTATATGTATTTTTCTATCATTCCATGAAAAAGTCATTATAATCTCAAAAATAATTTAAATTATGGGTAAATATGATGATGTAAAGATAAATAATTTAATAACACATCTTTTAATTGAGATTATAGAGGTTTTAAAGTTAAAATAATGAGAGAAATCATTTTATAGACATTTATTTACATTTTCTTAAGTTAAAAACTTTAAAGAATAAATGTATTTTTGAAATGGAAATTAAAACTCTCATTATTTATTAATTTTGACTCTTTATAATGATACATAATTAAATTTTGGATCAAATGAAAGAAATTTGGATTAATTTGGAGTTATATTTTGAAAGTTATGAATTTTCTAATTTTTAGGGATTTTTCATTATTTTTCTGAATTTATTTTTGATTTTTTTTATTAAAATATTAAAAAAAGAGGAAAAAGGGGATAAATTTTTGCGCGGGACCCACGTGGGTGCGACGCGGCACGCAAGGCCATGTGGCAGAGCCACGCGGGCCCACGCGAGCGCCTGCGTGGCGCGGAGGTGACACGTGGCATGCATATTTATATATACTCGTAATATTAGGGTTATAGTACATATAAGCATCTGATATTTCGGATATTACGCTAACCCTCTTAATCGACACCTGTTATATGCCCGACCATTTCTCTTCTTTTTTTACCGTGTGGGACTAAGTTCCACACGATATTTTAAGCGCAGGACACGTGGCGAAAGGAGAGACATTGGATTAGAAGGCGCATCGATTGAGATCCGTGGATCGCGTGGACTCGAAGTCCATCGATCATCATCAACACATGTGGCTTGTAAAGGGAGTTATAACGGCTCTGATGAAATGCACGGGGGCGCATCTCCACTGTTAGATCGCGATTCAAGGGGCACAATCTAAGGCGTTTTATAACGCATCTCAACAGACTTCATGATGTAGGATAATTCAGAATTGATATTGTGTATGATGTTAATGAGGTGGAGATGAATTTTTGATGAGAGGTGTAAGTAATAATGAGAAAACCTACAGATTTAATGATACAAAAATCGTACAATTTTGGAGGATCTATGAAGTGATATCAGTGAGAATTAAAGTTATAACTCAGTGAATATAATAATGAAGATGATGGTTATGATAAGTGAAGAAGGGAAATGGATAATAGGGTGATATGTAATAAGTAATAAATATAGATAGAAGATAAAAGGGATATTATGGTATAATAGGCTACTATCGGGGTTTATATGACAGTGGATAGTCTCGGCTAGTAGAGAATGAAGAGGGAGGAGAGAGGTTATGAAAGCCGGAGGGCGTTTAGATAGGTGGATAGCGACAGAGAAATGAGGTAGACGGAGATATAACGGAAGAATATATTATATATTATATCATAGGAAAATTGGGAGAGAGGGTGAAAGACAAGAGTAGATCGGGGATTGAGAGAGAGTTTCGGAAAATGACAGGGAATGTGGGAGGTTAGAGAGGACAGAGAATCTAAGGTTGGACTCTTAGATTTCAGAAATGAACTTAATCACTGTATAAAAATTGAGGACGATTACCTGAGTTGGCGAGGAAGCGACGCTCCAGAATTCGTCAACTAATATGGATTTCTTCAGTAAGTCTCTGATTGACAGTAATGGAAAGTGAAAGAGCGGGAGGGAGAAAAGATAGGGAGGTAGAATCAGAGATGAACTTGCGAAAGGGAGGAATGGATGGGATACGGAAGTGAACACGAACGTGAAGAGGTAACCAAATTTCATTCAAAACATCATGTCGTTTTCATTTACAATTTCCTATTTTATAGAGGAAGAAGAGGGCTTATGGAGAAGCGTTGCGGCGGTTGTACGCGTATAAGAATTTACGCAAGTTCGCGATACTTCCTTCCTCTATACGTGGACCTTTAGATGACCGTTGGTTGAGGTTATTCTCTATGGATGGTGAGGTCAACGGTTGCGGGCTCGGCGAAGTGACTGGGCTTCTTCTAGGAATTTCAGTTATCATGAGGAGACGGTAATGTCATTTATTTGCGCGGATTGACGGGGTTGACTCGTCTTTTGCTTTGAAATTCATTGGTCGATCGGGTGGAGTCTGATTGTGTTAGAGAGTTCTCGAAACTTCTTCATCCTTGCGTATATGATGTTGCAGTCGCGGAAGGACGTAGGGATGTTCGGTTGTGATTGCAGGTTGATGGGTGGCTTTGCTGCAGGTGGCGCGTGAAATATCTAGCTCTCTTACGGTTTACCCGAGTGAAGTAAAGAGAGGCTGATGTCGAGAAATGCTCTGGACAAGGTGAGCGACGGCTGATGCGGCAGGTGGCAATGACGATAATTTGTGCTAAAAAATATCACGTCTTCATTGTCTTCATAATCTGTAAAGGTATTACTCATGCGGGATGTAATTGCCATTGTTGAAGCTTCAATCAGGTCTTCACAGTCGGATTCATATATCTTCAGTGTTTGTTTTCTTTCTTCACTTTCATAGGAAGCTTCCTAAGTCTTCAGATCTCTCCTCAGGGTAAGAGAGGGTGTATGAATATGAAGATCTTTTTGAGACAGCTTGAGAATAATCTGAGATAGTTGTCTTCGTAGTCACTAGAGTGAATAAGGAGCTTGATATTCTTCAAGATATTGTCTTCCTTGTGGATGATCTTCATAAATTCTTAAACAACCTTTACTTAGGTGGAATCGTGCATGCTTTTATCTTGAAGTAAAATCCGATAGCAATACTTCCATAAGTATTAATAATTAGATCTCTCCTAAATTCTATCTAAGGGTGGTTTCCAAAGAGAAGAGGAAATTGGAAATCAAGGATGTTCCTACTATTGTTTCTTGAGATCATTACTTACAACTATACAATGTACCTATGATATGGTGGTTATGGTTTGGACAATTAGGAACCTATATCAAAGGTAAAAGGGTGGTTGACTTGGTCCATTCAAAGAATTCTAAGTATCTAAGGATAAGGATTAGATGCTTTGACCAAGTCAGTCTTTAGATCAGTGTAAAATAGGATGAGGGAAGATAATTCCCTTAAGATTTACACTCTCTTTCAATTATTTAGAGAGGTCTTCTTCATCCATTTAATAAATGGATAATTTCTCAAGTTGATGGATATGGAGGAGGATGAGGAGGAGGATAGGTTCACTTGGAACCCTTGTGTTCATGCTTTGAGAATATTCTCCATCACTTCATTTGAGCGCTTCATCACGGATTGGACAGCTGTGATATTTTTGAAATGGTTCACGATGGACCGTTCCATCGTAACCGTTGATTAAAGCCATCGGACTGTCACGCCCAAAACTTGTATAAATAGAGATGATCTTCAAATTTCTAAAACATTTGAGATAGAAATCAATCCAATTGATCTGTTTAAACACCTCCCTTCTTGAATCTCTTGATCCTAGCCTCTTCTACACTCAATTCCGCATCCACAGAGAGTTTAAGATCGAGATTTGGTTGAGAGACGAAGGAGAAATCGAAGCTTGAATTTCCACGATCGCGTTCTTCATATTTTTGACGATTTAGATGATTAATCGTGTTAATCTGATCGTAATGTTGGGTTAGTTGAGTTGGTTTTTGCTAATCTACCATCCATTTATGTTTGATTTCAATTTAGATTAGGAATTGAAGTTTAATATTTGCTTAATTTTAGTTAAAATCGTGATTTACGATTTCAGAAATTTCTCCCCACTTCAATCTTCAATTTCTCCACGAAATCAAAGTCAAACTTTGATGATTTTTGATTCTGTGGAAACGATTTGAAGTTCTCTTTAATAATTTACTATTTTCCCCAATTTCTATCATCGATTCATTGTCCGATTTGTTCAATTTCGAAGAGATCATCATAAATTTCCTTATTTCCCTGTGGATTCGACCCTTATTTACCATAATACCCCTCAATTCGAGATATTTTCATCAAATTGGTAAGTTTGGACTTTGTTTTGACACGAGACCATGTGAAATTGACGACCTCGCAATCTCAACTCGTTAAGGCGCTCCTTGCCTTTTTGGGCTTAGAGGCAAAAAGGCCAAGCCCCCTTTCTCTAAGCATGGCGGTGCCAAGTTGTTGCTTGTTGAGTTTCCTATGCATTTTAAATGAGGAAAAGTCCAAACTCCCACATGTCGCTAGGCCTAGTGGACCAGTTGTGCTAGTTTGTTAAGAGCCAACTGAGGCACCAATTCAGCTCAACCAAATGACCCACTCTTTACGTTTAAAAATTTCAAAAAAAAAAAGGGTAAGAAAACAGAAAAGGTGACAAAAAAAGGGAAAAAGGAGAAAAAAAAAAAAAGAGAATAATGGAAAAATAAGAAAATGAAGGTAGAGAAATGGGATAATATTTTTAAAAAGGAAAATGAGAAAGAATAGATGTAATGTTATTTTATTTTTTCTATTTTTGTGATTGCTAATTGTTAACAACCAAATATTCTAAAAACTAAATTTATTTCATTCATAGTTGACATAAGTAAATGTTGAGTGAAGGAGACCAAAATTCAAGAACAACTCGAATCATGACCGAGGTTGATTGAGATTGAATTAACGTCTAGACGGAAGGGTGTGTCAAGATTGAGCTATTACCAAGACCATTGCACTATATTTATGGAGTTATTAAATAGAGAGATATATAATCTTAAAGGGTCACACACAAAAATTCTATAGACATTGGCGGATGTAGATATAATTTTAAGGGTTTTTATGAAAAGTTCATATACCCAATATTAATACATCTTGGCGAAGAGGAGATCTAATGGTCTAGCAATCATGTAGATACCGCTAGAAACTAGACAAATGAACAACCTTAAGAGCTTGTTCGATGAACCCTATAAGTATAGATTTTAACCTCTAATAGATGATGAGATCATCAATTCTTGGTGTTTTAGTATATTGAATATTTGATTTAATGTCTTCATTGTGTTTGATGTTTAGATCAATATTTTGAGAGCCTATTGAGCATCAGATCTAATAAATTGTGTCTTCCTATGCAGGGGAAATAGATCATTGACCCAACATACATCAATTATTATTCAATTCATAGTTATTTGTCATCATCATATTTGTGTGAATCTATACAAAATAAATTAAGAGGTAGTTATGGAAATAATATAGGCATTGACCATGAAGAAAAAATCTATACTTGAAAATTCTTTGATGGGATGTTGTTGAAGCCATCAACCCCCATTTGGGGGCAATAAGTTTATGGGTTTGATTCTTACATCGTCATTTTTTGGAGACCCTTCGAGGCCCCATCTGCTTGAGGAAACGTTCCCTAATGATTGATCTTAAAAGACCATCTAGAAGGGAGAATTGGAAAGAGTAGAGAGAGTGATAGAGAGAGAGCCAAAAAGGGGGGGAGAGAGAGGGATGGTTAATGGTAGGAGAGAGAAAGCTAGTAGGATACGAGAGAGAGCCAAGGAGAATGGATAATATTCTCTCTCCTCTATTTTTTGCCTCTCATTCTACATATTTATTTAGTTTTATTAATTTTTATTTGATTACTCAACCCCCATCTCCCATCGATTTTCCTAGCCTTGAGAGTGGGCAAGAGGCCACTTTAGGGCATGTCTAAAAGTCACCCTGATGTTGTTAATAACATGCAATTTTAACATGTAATTATATGATTATTAATGTAAATTAAAGCATAAAACATTACATTCTTATGCATGTTATCATACTTTGAGTGCATATCTATCATTTCATGTAATTTTCAGTTATAATCTCAAAATGTACTATTTTAGAGATAATTATATATTTTTAAATAATATATTTTATAGTAGATTATTCCCATACATAATTGAGATTATAATTGAGTTTTATTTTTCAAAGTTTTAATTTCTAAGAGAAATGAGTGTATTTTTAAAATAATAATTTATTCTCTTGTTATTTATTAAATTTATTTTTTTAAAATGATAAATTATTAAATTTCTAATCCAAAAAAATAAATTTGGATTAATTTGGAATTCTATTTTGAAAGTTATAAATTTTCTAATTTTTAGGGATTTTTATAAAATTTTCTATTTTTTATGAATTTATTTGTATTTATTTTAAACTAGAAGAATAAAAAATCATATTTTTATTGCTTGCTAACATGGCAGCTGATGTGTCGTGGGCAGAAAAGGAGTTGCCACGTGGCGGCATATGAACACACCACGTGGCGTACTCGTATGTTGGTGCGCACGTGTGCACGTGTGTGCGCGCATGTGTGCATGCGTGAGTGTGAGTGATTAAGCTACCTCCCTTAATGCACAAACCTTATATACCCGTCAAATTGTCGTTATTTTCATCATGTGAGACTATTTTCTTTTGTTTTTACGCGTAGGTGATGTGGCACAACGAGAAGCGTCCGATTCGCTTGTTCAATCAAAGCCGTCGATCTTCACTTAAGTCGGGGGGTCGTGGCGTGTAACGATTCGTTGATGAATCGTTTTAAAATGGTTTAATCTCATCCGCTCATCTGAGGAGTTATAATGGCTGAGTTTAAAACCGCCTGATGGACACGTGGTCGCATCTAGAGCGTTAGATGAAGATCAAATGACAGGTGTTTTATGGCGTTTCTTCTTCATGCGCAACATGGCGAAGTCTTAGTAGTTCATCTTTGATCGAACGGACGTGATTTAAACATAAAAATTTGCATCTAAGTGTTTCATCAGAGTCGTTGATCAAAAATTAAACGCGAAATCTGACGATTACGCCCAAATTTGCCTATTTAAACACATGTTCTTCGACAAAAAGTGTATTCTTGGGTGTTTCAAGTAATCGAACTATTTAGACATCTCAAT
The DNA here is from genome assembly GCA_024174645.1 of Lemna minuta. Lineage (NCBI taxonomy): Eukaryota > Viridiplantae > Streptophyta > Magnoliopsida > Alismatales > Araceae > Lemna > Lemna minuta. The sequence goes on along the minus strand of CM044107.1, from coordinate 15,031,579 downwards.
CCTTGAATATCCTGCTTTCTCTGTCTTCTAGATCAATTTCCGCATCTAAGGAGTGTTTGAAAGTGAGATTTCATTGAGAGAATAGGGAGAAATCGCTTCTTGAATGTCTACGATCGTCTTTGAATTTTTCGGAATGAAAAGCTTTTGATCCGGTGAGCAATTGGATCAATTCGAGTGCTATCTCGGGTTAGAATTTGTGTTTTCCTCCTAATCTCTCTTCCTATAATATTCAATTTCAATTTTGAATCGTAGATTAAGGTAATTTTGATTTGAATTTCAGTTTTCTCTCTCTTCACGTTCTGATTTTCTCTGTCTTCTCGTTGATTTCTCCACAAATCTTGATATGAATTCTATGATTTTTTAATTCTATGGATTCGTCTTCGAGTTATCTTTCTAAAATATCAAAATCCCTTATTTCTCACTACAATTCATTGTCTGATTTGATCAAATTTTAAAGAACACCACAAAAATACCTTAATTCTCTGTTGATTTGACCCTTATTCACCTCTATGCTATCTAATTCGTGATTATTTATGTAAATTGATGAGTTTGGAACTTATTTTTAACGCGAGTCCACATGTATTCAATGATCTTGTGGTTTCGTCTCATCAGCTGCCCCACCTGCTTGCAAATTAGGTTGCGTCAAATCCTAGATGTGTGTGTGTGTGAGAGAGAGAGTGTGTGTTGTTTCAATCTTATGCTTTGCATGGTGATGGATTGAGAATAATAAAACTCATGATGCAGTAGTAACCAAATTTGAGCTCATAAAGTTTTAAAGAACAATTATCGGGATAATCATATGTATATCGCTCAAGCTGGAGTTCTTAGGGTCTTCCTATGCGTCGGTTACATATATGAGCTTAATTGATCTTCATCATACTTACAGGGAATCATAGACGCCTTACAGGGGTTGATCGTATAGAAACCATCTATTAAAGTTCCCAGTCGATTGGTCACACAACACCAACTATGCTCTCATGGATTCTAGTTTGCTCCAATTGAATCTGTCAAGAGCGAGCCAATTGTTGGAAGGAAGGAGGAGAGAGAAGCGGCAGGAGCGAGAGAGCGTGAGAAAGCAAACATGGGGAGGAGAGAGAGAAAGGGAGTCGACATGAGTTAGGGTTGTACGTGATGGGATCTGAGGTTTGATAACTTTATGAAATTTTGATCAAAACATCAAATGCAGCAGAATTCATTGAATCAGATATTCAAAATACCAAGCCACCAAGAATAGATGATCCTATCATCTAGTATGAATGAGAAAACATACTTACAAGGTTTCCTTGAAAGATTTCTTGAAGCTATTTAAATGTCTAACCTCTAGCGGTATCCACATGATCTCCAGATGGTTGGATCTCCTCTTCAAAGCTCTTCACCAAGAGAGAAAGAGAAGAAAGGAGAGAATTCCCACAAGGCTTGCATGGGCTCTAACGGTGCATTTTTATACGTCGTTAAATCACAAAAATACCGCTCAAACAAAATTTATAAAACTGAACTCACAAAGATAAGATATAAAATCAAGTAATGTGTAAGTATCGGGTCGATCCACAGAGAGCAGGGTTGACTTTAATCGTAGAGTTGACTTGGTCAAACTTAGGTTTTAAAGGGGTTTTAAATCAATAAAAATAAGAAGTAATTAGTGGAAATGATATAAATAAGCTAAATAAGAAGTTTTAAGAATTTAATTCTCGGATTTGACACAGAAAAGTCAAAAGTCAAAGTCAAAGCGTTGACTTTGACCAATAGTAGTTGTTCTGTAAAATCAGAGAATCAAATACAGTCAGAAGATTACGAAAATTATATATTTGGAAACTAGAGAGAAAATAGAATTTATTGATATATAATTCGTGATTTTTGGATAAGAAATGGATTTACTATGAATTATTGAAAATCAAATATCAGAAAATCCCCGAAATGAACACCTCAGAGGAAATCTTCAAATTGGCCAGTCAAATGAAATCCAAATCTTGCAATTTATATGTCAATGGAAAGCTAAGAATCATAGGAATCTAGAAAGAGCAAAATTATCAAATTATGCTTAGTGAATTAAAGGTAATTGGCCCCTAAAGTCAATGTTTGACTTCTGATAAAAGATGAATAGTCCTCAGTCAAACGTCAAATTGGAGGGTCAAATGAACTCGGAATTCGATGAATTTGTATCCACGGAAAGCTGATGAAAAGAGAAATCCAGTGAAAGAAAAATCAAATGATTTGGAATTATAATCAGAGAGATATCCTATTTTCAAAATTAGTAATTTTTCAAACTCGAATTTGGGGAAAATGAAGAACACTAAGAACTAATTAGCAAAATTAAACTTCTAAATCTAATAAAAACTCAAATTACCTCCTGATAATCGATCGAATCTTACTACTAACCCAATTGCCACAAGAATGGGGCTTCAATTCTCGTGGATTGAAGCAAATTTGCTCCGATTCTTCCTTGTGGACGTTCGGACTTCAAGGGGAAAATTCGATGAAATCAAGGAGAAATTCGTGATCAATCCCGCTCCAATTGCTTCGCAAATCGAGTCTAAACGCGGGGGGATCACGATGAACTAGAGATCTTCCTCAAAATTTGCTTAATTTACTTCACAAATCGATCAAAAGTTAAGAAAATAAGAAGGGAAATACATGCTTTTAAAGGGAAATTTAGCCCGAAGATCATGGCCGATTGATGCGGTTGTGGGGGCGGATTGAGGGCATAGTGGGAGCGGTTTCCATTGACGGCGTCGTGGCTCCCAATTTAGCGGTGAATTAGCCTTGATTTTTGCCTCAAAGGAGCCACGATCGGGCGACGATCGCGACGCGATCGGGCGACGATCGCGACGCGATCGGGCGACGATCACGACACGATCGGGCGACGATCACGACGCGATCGGGCCACGATCATGCGTCGATCGTGATCTTGATTCTCTATCAATCACCGTCGGATTCAGTGGAAAACTTGTGACGTTGATTCCGCGATGTCGTGGCTCCTGATTTGGTGCTGAATGCGCCACGATCACGCGCCGATCGGGCCACGATCGCGTGTCGATCGTGGTTCTTCGTTAGACACGATCCACCATTCGATGGCGATCTCCCGGTAGATCACGATCACGCATTCGATGAAGATCGTGCGCTCCAGAAAGCTCCACATCGCGCCCAGATGAGAGGAAAATCGGGGCCATCTGATGGAGATCATGCGGTCGCAATGTGCCCACGCAATGCCTCCGATCGCGAAGGATCGCGACCGTCCACGCCGTGTCTCTAATCGCGAAATATCGCGATCGTCCGATCAAGCTACATCTGATGAAGATCGCGCGTCATCGTGGCCGTCGATCGTGATCCCTGCGGTCTTCATTTGATGACGATCGGGCGATTCTCGTGACGCCACGTGTCCTAAGGTAAGCCCTTTGATCGCGTCACTTAATCAATATTTTCCGCACGTGCTCCATTAATGATCGCGTGGACTCGAGTCCACGCAATCATCGCCGTCCTGACCAAATCCGACGATTGCCCTGCCGCCACGTAGCCTGCAAAAGACAATCGTGTGGGAACATAGTCCCACACGGAAGAGAGAAGTGGAAATAACAAGGTTAAAAGCTGGGGCACGGTAACGCATTTGCGTTACCGCCCCAAATACCTAACCAGGGCCCACTAACTCGTGGGCCCTCCTCCATCTGCTGACCTCACCTGCCACGTGGCGCCCCACACGGGCGCCCACGTGGACCCGCGTGGACACGCGTGGCCTCCTGCCACGTGTCCGCGCCTTGTGCGCCTCGTGTGGGCCACCCGCGGCCTTGCCACGTGGCCTCAGCGCCACGTCGCATCCGCGCGGTGGTCCCGCGCGCCTCGTCAGCTTGCAGCCGGTCCCGCGCGCCACGTCAGCTTGCAGCCAGTCCCGCTCGCCACGTCAGCACTTGCAGGTAAGTAAATCCCTTTTTTGCGATTTAAATAAGGAAAGTATTCATAAAATCAATTTAAAAATCAAATAAAAATCAGAAAAAGGGCAGAAATTTCAGAAATTCATAACTTTAAATATACAACTCCTTTTTAATCCAAATTTTCTCCATTGGATCACAAATTTTCTTCTTTTTAACATCATGCCATTTAAAATATATTGTCAAGAAGAAATCAAGATGAATTAGAATTTACTTAACTCATTTCTGAATAAATATTCTAAATCATGAATGTATCTTGAAATTATCCTTCAAAACATGCACTAAAGTTAAAATCATTCAATAAAAGAGTTTAACTTCTATTAATTTAAACTCAACAAAAGATTAATCATCTATTAAGCATGAAATCATCCCTAATTTATGCATAAATATCGACTTTAGTAAAATGACATACCAATGGAGAAAATTCCTAAAAAGTATGATAACATGCATCATATTCACATAAAATAAGCATGAATATGAGTTAATGAGGATAAGAATTTAAGTTATAAATGCATGTTATCAGGCTCCTTCAGTTGTGGTCATTCTCCCCGTATTTATAGACATTTGGTATGAGGTTTTTCATAAAAACCCTCATAACTATGTCTATATCCACCAACATCCATAAATCTTATGTGTGTGACCATCTAGGTCCATATATCTCACTAGTTAATAAATCTATAAACCAAATAACACCTTATTGGTCAACCTTAATTAATTATCCACATCCACATATAGATTAATTAATCGAGGATCGATTTAACCCAATCGATAGGTTGAGTTGCCAGCCCGTTGGGTGCCAAGCTACACCACGTACACTAGGAGATATGGAGTATGTAAGAACTCACTTATGGAACCTTCCCGTTATCGATTACCATGTATGTATAATCCGTCATCCACATTAGACTCATGAATTGGTCAACTATCAAACCCTAATCAGTCACTCAAGTTAGTACCGATGCGTGTAGAAATCATCGAGAACTCCTTCTTCGATATTTCTACTACCTTGGCCAAGGATTTCATCGCATCTCATTCCTTGAGTCAATCTCCTCAAATACTGATGGTGGATGATCCCATCTTGATCACACAATCATCTTTGTGGACTTCATGTCGTATCTAATATATGACATTTTAGATATCCTGTGACTAGAGATTCGTAAGTCATAATCAAAACATAATCATCCATCCACAAGATGTCTTTCGTGTCTCAAGTCAAAGGACCACATACACAACCATGACATTAATCAACCTGATTGACAATTAGGTATAATACCATTCAGGGATTCATACGGATCAATTCAGTGAACTCTTTCTCCAAAGAGCACCCACTATCTATCCATAGTGTCTCCACACTGATAAGTCCAAAAACGGTGTAAAAATAAGTCGTTGATTAGGGCTTTTTAGACTTATGCAAAAAAATTTATAATTCACCTTAAACACTAAACACGATGTATAGAGCGAGTAAGGGGTCGAACCACAGAGAGTAAGGTTATTGATCTAAACTTCACTTTTAGTAAAAGAGGGAAGAAATAGGGTAGAAACAAGGAGTGAAATAGATGAGAAGAATAGAGTGAATGTAGAAAGAGAGGTTTTGATCCATTGGAAGATTAAAATCATAAAATATTAGAGAAAATATTTTTGGTTGGATGGTTTTATAATAAGAGATGAAGAAAACTAACACGGAAACCAAATTACTAAACACAACATTCTTAAACCTGCCAGTCGACTAATCTAGTTCTGCCGCACTCTAATCGCCTCTACCAGAGCTTGAATTTGCGCCCAAGCTTGGCGTCTAACATGGTAGAAAATGATCAAGTGAAGAATACCTAGAACTCGGATAACAACACATTGCTTCCTATCCTCAGTCCTCGCGGGGCTCATCTGTCATGCCTGAGCCTTGAGCGGCATCTCAGAAGCAAAGTAAGCTAAACTTCGAGGCAAATCGACCAATGCAATTGAGAAGACATAACTTGATCTACCGCTGCCCCCTTGTCCCCAATGGGGTCAAACATACAAGACGCGGATCAAGCGAATCATGAAGGAAATGGACAAAAGAGAAAAAGATCTACCAATCCGAATGCATTAAAACACCACAAAACTTGAATCGACACGGTTGACTATCTATTCCGTTGTTTCCTTCTGGCCAACCAATGTTGGGACGGAAATCGGGAGCAATTTGTCGATTCAATGCAAGATGAACACATTGAAACGAACACGATGAACATCAAAGATAGATCTCGAGAATCGATGAGATTACTCGTTGTTCCGTTGTTTCCTTCTGGCCAACCACTGTTGGGACGGAAATAACAAGCAATCCATCGATTCAAGATCAAACAAGAACACATTAGCATGAGAAGAACACATGTAAACAAAATAAAACGGAAAAACCCACAAGAGAACATGATAAAAGCAAGATCTACAGGAAAACACTCCACAAAGACATAGAAAACACAATAACTAAAGAAAAACATACCAAATACATGATAGTTTGATCCCTAGGAACCTTTTCCCCCATGGCCATCCTCCATGAGAGATTACATTCGGAGATGAAAAATAAGGGCTCTTCCATGCCCTATTTATAGGTCATAGGGCATGGATGGAAAGAAGATGAAGAGACAAAACAACCTTGAAAATTTCACTTTAATCCGACGGTTAGATCTCGAGATATTGATTCTTGAAACATAGCCCTTGGATTGATTCTCTCTCCTCAGTTGAGCTGTTTTGCCCCTCGAGATCCGTGCACGTTAGCCGTCTCCAACCGACGCGTCTTCCTGCCTTCGTCGCCGTCATTTAATCCAATCCCGGTGCGCCACGTCACCTTGAACCTTTAAAGCAAATAAAGACGAGATTACAGAGCAATTAATGCAACAAAAAGTGAGTTTTGTCTTATTAGGCGCGAAAAAAGGATGGATTTTCTCCTTCTGACACGTGGCGTTCCGGCGCGTAACACTTAAATTCACATTGGACAGCGGTCCAATGATTGGCCCATAATAAATTTTCTATGGCCAAAAATGTGCCACGTCATGCGAATGTCGACGTCGCATTAGATGTCCTTTTTTGTCGTATTAGGCGCGGAAAAAGCCCCGAATTTTTCTATTGGCTGATATTCCTTGGCCCACGTGCCTGTATTTAAAAAAAATCAGAATTATTAAACGACGGCGCCAACGTGGATTTGCTTTAATCTGGCGCGTGTTAGAGATTTGCTTTAATCTGACGGTGGAGAGGTGGACACGTGGCGCGATAGGATTAAATCCACACAAAAAAGCTTTAGTAAATCATTAAAATTATATAAGCCTTTTAAATAAATCCAGAAAATATATTATGACTTTAAGCATGCATATACAGTTGTTTTTAGTGCAAATAAGCATGTAGAATGCATGAATTTAATTTCATTAAATAACATGTTATCACACAACCATGACATTAATCAACCTGATTGACAATTAGGTATAATACCATTCAGGGATTCATACGGATCAATTCAGTGAACTCTTTCTCCAAAGAGCACCCACTATCTATCCTTAGTGTCTCCACACTGATCGCTATAGGATCATCCATACTCATCATATGAGTTGGATTAGATAGTGCTATTCTTTCTGGATAATTTCGATGTCCTTCTCGAATATCTCACGAATAAGAATGTTTAGAACATATGTTTAAAGACTAGTGATCACTATATTATGATCTCATCATAATTCACTTAGTCATTGCACATGTTCATGGACTTCATTGCAAACATCACACAAGAATGAAAATGAATAAATTGCATTTGAATGAACATAAACAAGATACATAAAAGTGTAATTGGCTTACAGACCACATAATATCCATCAGTACGGTCCCGATCACAGTTCGATTTTTTACACACTAATCGGTTGACGAGACGAATCCCTACTATAGTTGAAAACACACGAAGACGTGTCAAAAAATTTTCTAAACTCACCAATTTAATATTAAAATCATGAATTAAATAGTATAATAGTGAATAAGGGTCGAATCCATGGAGAATTAAGGTATTTTAAGAGTGTTCTTCAAATTTGATCAAAATTAGACAAGAAATTGAGATGAGAAAGAAAGATTTTAGCAAATTTAGAAAGAGAATTAGAGACGAATCCGTGGAATAGAAAATCTCTCGATTTGGATCGAGATTCATGGAGAAATCAAAGGGCAAAAATTAGATAAAATATATGAACATGAAGAGAGAGAAAATCAAATATAAATATAAAATTCAACTAATCTACGATTCTAAATTAAAATATGATGTTATATGAAGATAGATTAGGAGGAAAACACATATGCTAACCCAAAATAGTGCTCAAAATGATCTAATTGATCGTCGGATCAAGGGCTCTTCATTCCACAATTTCGAAGATGAGTTTCGGCATTGAAGAAGTGATTTCTCCCTATTTTCTCAATACAATCTCACTTTCAAACACTCATTGGATGCGGAAATCATTCTAGAAGAGGAAAGCAAGAGATTCAAGGATTGAGATGTCTAAACAGTTCGATTACTCGAAACACCCAAGAATGCTTCAAATCAGAAAAAAATGTGCATATTTATAAGCCAAACTAGGCGTGGCCATTAGATTTGGTTCTTCATATTTAATAAATGGCTCAGATGAAACACTTGGATGAGAATAATTACCCTTAAGTCGTGTCTGTTCGATTGAAGATGGAGTGCTTAGATTTTTCCATGTCCTGTGTGAAGAAAAAGCGTCGCACGATCTCGTTCATTCAATCGTGAATCAATGCCTCAGATTCTCAAATGGCTCTTCAAATCCTGGCCGTTATTACTCCTCATATGAATGGCCAGGATTCATTCATTTAATAAAATGAAATTTTGTCCACTCAGATGCTGCCACGTACCCCCTCACTTAAGTGAAAATGAGGGGCTGAGATTAAACGTCCATATTCGCATCGATTGGACACTCGTGAGTCTGCCACGTGACCTGCACAATTAAATAAACAAAACATAGTCTCACATGATAAAAATAAACGCAAAGTGACTGGTTTATAAGTAGAGATGATTAGTGAGTTTAGAGAGTATCCTTAATAAGGATGCTTAACCCACTAATCTCACACACGCACACCAATCACTTTGCGTTGATTAGATGATTAGTCACCCGTGCTCACACATGCACACGTGTGCGACACATGAAGACATGTCATTTTGCCCACTACGTCGGCTGCCGCATTAACGTGCAATTAAAACCAAATTTTTTATATTATTGTAAATAGAAATAAATTTAAAATAAATCCATAAAAATTCATAAAATTGCAGAAAAATCCCAAAAAATTAGAAAATTTATAACTCCAAAATTTGTCTTATTTGATCAAAAATCAAATATCTATCATTATAAAATTTTAAAAAATTTAATAAAATTTTAAGAGAATTAATTTTTATTTCAAAAAAACACTTATTTATTTTAGAAAATAAATTTAGAAAAATAAATGAGTGTATGTAAAAATTATTTTTTTCTCGTATAATTAATCTTTAAAATCTAATTCAAATCTCAAATATAAATTGAGAATAATCTAATCTTAAATATCTCACTTTAATTATTCATGATTATCCCTAAAATAGTACATTTTGAGATTATGACTTAAAATTTTATAGAATGATGGATATATACTCAAAACGTAATAACATGCATAAGAATGGAAATATTTCATGCCTTAATTTGAATTAATAATGATATAATTGCATGTGTAAATTGCATATTATCATCAGTCCAGACCGTAATTCGGTCTTGGTTTCAATTAACCTCCCTCACGATTTGGTTCGATCTTAATTTCGATCTCCTTGACTAGGGTTGGATGGTCTCGGTCACGATTTACTAACAACTTCACCTTAGGTCCCAAATGCATAAAATTATATTGAATAATTTTTCCCCTTCGCCCTCAGATGCTCCACATTAGCAACGCAGAAGGTGTGCAATAAGTTTATGGCCTACATCCAGCTCCATCCTAGTTCCTTCCTCCCTCCTCTCGAATTCATCAGCTGTCCCACTGACGGATCGAGACCACGAGGTCATCAATTGCACACGGTCTCGTGTCAAAACAAAGTCCAAACTTACCAATTTAATAAAAATATCTCGAATTGAGGGTATAATGATAAATATGAGTCAAATCCATAGAGAATTAAGGAAATTTCTGATGATCTCTTCGAATTTGATCAAATCGGACGATGAATTGATAATAGAAATTGGGGGAAATGATATTTTATGAAAGAGAACTTTAAGACGATTCCACGGAATCAAAAATCATTGAATTTGACTTTGATTTCGCCGAGAAATTGAAGATCAAAGTGAGAGGTATTTTCCAAAAATCTAAATCGCAAAATTAACGAAAATAAACTCTAATTACTTAAATTGACAATTCTAAACAGAAATTAAACACTAATAGACGATAGATTAGACAAAACCGCTTACAATAACCCACAATTGCGATTGGATTAACTCAATTAATCACCAGAATCAAGGCTATTCATCAAAATCTAAAAATCGCGATTTGTGGAGTTCAAGCGTTGATTTCTTCCTCTTCTTTCGCCCAAATCTTGATCTTAAGCACTCTGTGGACGCGGAATTGAGTCTAGAAGCGATTGGGATCAAGAGATTCAAGAGATTTGGTATCTAAACAGTTCAATTTGATTGAATTGTTCTCGAATGCTTTACAAATCGGAAGAACATCTCAATTTATAAGATATTTGGGCGTAACGGTCCGATGAAACGCTCCCCATTCGATCAACGGCTCTGATTGATCGCATTAATGCAAATCGTTATGGTTAAGTCCGGTCCGTTGGATCGCGATCGGACGCTCGAGATGAAGCCACGTCGTCACGCGTTATAAAACGCCTTGAAACTGTCGTCATTGGATCTCGATCAGACGCATCAGATGCGTTTCTTCGTGATTTAATCTCGACCGTTCTAACTCTCGTGATCAACGATCGAGATTAAGACGATCCCGTGAACCCCGATTAAGCCACGTGTCCTTTCATTTTAAGTGAAAATCAAGGGCCACGATTCACTGCACGATCGGATGTCCATGACGCTGCCACGTCATCGCCCGCATCAACCGTTCGATCGCGATGCGACCAGACGGCTCTGATCACGCCACGTCGCTTGCACATTATAAAATATTTTAAAAAAATTGATTTTTAATTAGAAAAATTCGATTTTTAATTCCGGAAAATCCTTAGAAATTCATTTAAAATTCAGAAAAATTAAAAAAATCCAAAAAATCCCTATAAATTAGAAAATTCATAACTTTCAAAATATAACTCCAAATCAATCCAATTTTTTTTCATTTGATCAGAAATTTAATTATCTATCATTCTAAAAAGTCAAAATTAATAAATAACAAGAGATTTAATTTCTATTTCAAAAATACATTCATTTCTTTGAGATTTTAACTTAAGAAAATTAAAGGAATGTTTAAAAAAAATGATTTCTCTCATTTTTTAAATTTAAAAACCACTTATAATCTCAAGTAAAGATAGTTTATAAAATTACTTCTCTTTAATTCATCATAATTAACCCTAAGTTAAAGTATTTTGAGATTATATTGACTTTTTCATAGAACGATAGATAAATACTCATAAATATGATAACATGCATAGGAATGAAATCTTTTATGCCTTAATATGCATTAATAATCATGTATTATCATGTCTAATTAGCATGTTATCACCCACCCTTCTCATGTCCTCTTTCCTCCTCGCCCCGTGCGTGTTGGCTAAGAGGCTATATGCGGTAGCGTCCAACGGGTCCACGTGGAGCAGCTCTGCCGCCACACTCTCCACCATGCTGGCATCCACGCTCCACCATGCTTCCACCTCATATGGAGGAATATAGCTAGGCTAATCGATTTATGAGATTGTAACAACTTGCGCATAGAAGATAGAATTTTGGCATTCATGACAACAACCATAATGAATTAATGTATGCCCCTATATTCAAGGTGGTCATCCCATTAACATATTATTGTTCAAGGTGCTCTCTCTATGAGACCCCTTCAGTACCTTTTTCCTTGGACAAGGTGTAATAGTTTATTAAATTAGAAGAACCGTTACTATGGAGGAAGAACAGTAGCATTAATGACATGAGGAAGATGAGTGAGAGAGTGGGAGCCACAACAATGACGAGGCAAGGCAAGTGAGGAAAACCAAGCGTGAATCTCTCATTTTCATCATAACCTCATAACCTTGCACTACATGTAATATTTTGTCAATAAACTATAATAATCAAGGTTCAATCATAAGTTATTGAGTAAAGAACAAAGAAAAGATTCTGGAGAAGAAGAAAGAAGAAATGACGTTAATAATAAAAAGAGTAAGGTCTTCATTCTCTGTTATAAAAAAGGATGCTACAATTAATGTCTTATTTTACAAAAAAAAACATGTTCAACTTGTCTGCAAATAGTAAATTTAAAATCACATACAAACATAATTATAGACGAGATATCACCTATATGTTTATTCATTAGAATCGTGTTTGATTTTTTGAAAGTTAGGCAGAGTTGTATACGACCTTGATTGGACCACTCAAAACCCTACTCGCACCTGGGCTTAAGAGGGGGACTAGAATTGCCTAAAAACCTAAGCTCTTGCCTACAAAGAACATGTTTAATTAGTGATTTAACAGCAGATTAGTATGAAAGCATTATACATTAGAAATGTTATACCTCTACTATAACTCACTTATCATAGGATATTTCAATTAAATCCACGGACTTTTCAGAAGTATGACGATTGCTTAAACCAGCAGAAATCTAGAACCAAAGGCAGATGGGCAAGGTTACATGAAGGAGATGGCAAACCAAGGGCAACAAGGTCGATGCTAATAGAAATTCCAAGGAGATGAGCAAGGTCACCACGAGGAGATGAACAAACTGACGGAATCGCTAGGGCACAACTGCGCAAGGTCAGGACTCAAATCAAGGAGAGGAACAGAAAACTAGCGGGGCGGTTATTTTTCAACTCGGTCCAAGACTGAATTTGTGCCCTAGACCAGACCGAACTTGGACCGAGATCGTCAAAGGCCCATTTTGAGGGACCGACAGTCCTGATCGGGTCCAGTTGACCGAGCTTCGGTCGGTCTTTGGCCATAAGTAGCAGGAGTTGATGACATTCTCTCTCCTGTCTTTCAGCCTCTCATTCTGTCAGGTTTTCTTAATTTTTCTATAATTATCAACCCCATCTTCCCCTTGATCCACCGGGCCATTTCCGGCCCAGAACAAGGCCTTGACTGTAGCTTTATTTGACCTTGCAGGGCCGGCGGTCCCCCAGCAAAATCCAAATGGTAAGAAAGGTTGCTTGCCAGAACCCGCGATATAACCGTGGGATAAAATATTAATAAAGTCAAATCCCAGATAGTGATGACCAAGTCAATGCACCAGAAAAGAGTAATATGTACGATCCACAACACAGGTTTCAGTATTGATCTAAAGTCAACGTCGCCACAAGGAGAAATAAGCATTGGCGTTAGATCAAGATTGTTCAGCACATGAATAACATGATAGGAAGGTCAACTCGCCTGAATAGAATAATCTAAAAGGATGGTTCGACAAGTCAGCGCCCTAGCCTTATTAATAGTTCCAGGACATGCGACAGTAACAACATGAGGGCGGCTGCTCCTGTGTGGCCGGACATCAATGAAGACATCAATTCCTTGGTCAGCGCTCAACGTGAGAAGTCAACTAGAACGAAAATCAGCTCGCAGTCAACTCAATCAGCCACAACAGCACACCGCCTGATGGGGGACGCTAAGTTCTCGCCCGCCGCCTGAACGAGAAATTGGGGGGCTTTGACTCTTTTGGAGCCGTCCCCAAGTCGCTTGCAAGGCAGATCAGCCGTAATCTGGGAAGGTCAACAGCTCAGAAATTGAACACGAGAATACATAGATTTATGAGGTGAGCGGTGATGGACATTACTTCGTCCTGAAAAGCCAACGACTGGAGAAGCATGTTCTTGCAACCAGATGCGTGGACTACTTCTAGATTTGGGCACTGAAGATCCAATCTTTCTGAACGATATAGAAAAAAGTCAACAACAGAACTGCCAGCAAAATCTGATGTTAGAAGTCAACGCACCAGGGTGCAAGTTTGAACATGAGTTCAGATTCAGGTCGACCAACTGGGGGCAGTTCAAGTGCAAAGCCTGCGGGAGGAAGCAAAAGTCAACATCATAAAGCGAACACTATAAGTGAAGGACGTGGAGCAAAAGTCAACATCTGCGTAGCTCACATCCAAGGAAGAACAACCCCACAAGCTGAGCTTCCTGAGCTTTCCGTGCTTGATGATCAGCTTGTGGTAAACGGGCTGGAGTCTACTCGTTGACTTTTCACAGCTGATTGCATAATCATCTACATCTTCATGGAATTGACTTCCTTGGGAGACATCACTTTGTGATGACACATGACGCATGCTCATACCACAGTCAATTAGCTGCAGGCGAGGTAATTGAGCCGTAGCAAATTGAATGCCACCTGGAAAAATAAAAAATAAGAAAATATTCTAATACTGACAATGGGGAGAAAAAGATTATGAAAGATGTACAAAGAGAGATAGATAAGTTACTCGATGTGATGTTGGGGCAAAGAGCAAGAAGAAGCCTGGAGAGAGAATCCGGATAAACATTGCATATCATTCCAATGCCACTGTCACTAATGCTTGACCTGTGTCAAACAGGACAATCTACTAATGTCAACATTTGGTGGTGATGAACAGAAAAAAAAGACAAGGGTAGAAGAGTCAAACCCGCTTAGATCAAGCAACTCCAAGTTTGTAAAGGAGGCCGTGATGGAGGCAACGGCAGCATCAGTAATCTTCAACCCAAGAATCAGGGAAAGCATACGCAAGTACCTGATATTAAGATTGCGAGAGGAATAAAGATGGAACAATGAATTACACGAAGGGAAATGAAAAGAGTTTCACATGGTTTTGGGTTATGTTATCCAGACCTTAATTTTCCTCCAGTTAACGCAAGAACAGCAGGATTCGACAGCCGGGTGGATGCGACATGTATTCTCCTGAGTTTCATGCATGATCTACCAAGATTCTCCATCACTGATGCAAGATCAGTGCAATCATTCTCTTGTCGAGAAAAATCCAAAGATATTTCTCCCAGATTAGGGCAATTGATGATCTGAAAAATAAAACAAGGAGCTTGGGATGAGTTCATTGAATTTGAATTGAAATAAGGTTTATGATACTTACAGATTTAGAGAGCGAATTGAGATCAGAGAGCCAGAGAACTTGCAAGCTTGAAGAGGAGAGGTTTAGGAAACCTAGGTTGGAGCAACCTTCAATCTTGAGGCTAGAGAGAGAACGCTTTTCTGCCACAAATCGCCCTAATGCATCCCTTAAATACATGCATTGAATTTTTTTTAAGAATACTCCCGGAAGAATTTCCAAAATTCCAGCAGAAGTTATAGAAGTGAAATCATACCCAGTAATTCGGTTAACTGCTGCATCACGTGTTGTAATCTCTAACGCTTCCAGTTTAGAGCAGGAAAACGCAATGCAGGCAAGAACAGTTGCATTTATATCACTGCAACAGAATACAGAATACCTTCGTTATGCATAGTTTCAGATACAAAAGTCTCGATTTTGATGATAACACTTTAAATCTAGATTTAACAAAAAACAGTTTATTCAACTAGCGTCAGATCCGAGATGCATTTACCAACCCTCGGCCTATAATCTTGGACATGATCGATAAACGAATAACTACACTGTCAATAGTAATGCGGACGAGTGAACTGATCATTGAACCTAAATATTAGACATTAAGACTCCATACGGTGATAATTTTTGAAAACGTAGACTTTTCGCAAAGAACGATCTTGATCAACAAACACCAGATTCATGATCCGATCACCGACGCTCGATCCGTTACCTTTCCATGTGAAGAGATAGACGGACAAGCGAGCTGCATTTCTGAAGCACGGATCCCACGAAACCAACCTGAGCCAACCTCGGTACCCTAACCCTCAACTCCTCTGCGGAGCGCCAAATCCTACCGACAGAATCTTTCCATCCTTTACAAACTCCCGCTGCCGACATCAAATCCTTCGGCGGAAGTCTGCTCAAAACCTCACCTAACAGCCGCGCCGGCAACATACCGTTACCGAGATCATCATCATCAACGTCATCAGCCGGCGAATCGGAAGACGGATGATAATCTCCGATCTCCTCCGTCTTTATTGGCCGAACATCGACGTCATCAAACGAGAGAGCGCGGCGGAGACGGTTACCGTCGGAGACCGGAGACCCGGTTAAGGTACAGATATGTCCTTTCTTCGGAAGACCGCACCGGCCACAGTTGTAGCTCCCGCGTTTCTTGGCGCCGGATTCGACCGCCGCCGCCTTGCGCTTTGCCGCGTCGGAGGGAGAGAGGCGGAGCATCTTAGCGGTGACGACGTAGATCTTGGGGAGCAGATGATGATGCGATTTACAGAGAGAGAGTGGTAGAGAGGAAGCTAATAAGCATTTCGGGTTTAGAGAGAGAGAGGAGGCGGGAGATTGGAGCTGGATTGGCGCCACTTTTTTTGCGACCCGCGAAGGCGACCGGATGAACCGGTACGGACCGGCCAAGACCGGGGGTTGACTCCGATTGGGGGGGGGGGGTTCGGGCTTTGGGCTGTGGTCGTCGAGTAGTAGCTCCTTTGCATCTTACACTTGCGTAGTTTTGGTTTATTTTATTCAAAAATAAATTCATCAAATGAATTATTTTAATTTATTTTATTTTTCCAACAAAAATAGACATCCATAAATTTAGAAAGTATAAATTCCAATGTCACACAGATTTTTACAAGGACTTAAATATTTATGTCTTCTCTATAATGCGTTTATCTTTTCTTTAATTTATGATGGCAATAAATTCAAGAAAAAAATCGTTTAATTACCATGTATTACTAGATCAAATAATTTGAGCTTCTCAATGACCAAGAAGAAAACTTTCATATCTCAAGTTAAGTAAAAAAATTTAATGATGAAGGTTCAAAAAAGATAATTTAGGCTCTTTCTGTATCTTTCTTCAAGAAATTCTGACTAAAAATTCTCTTAATGAAGGAATCAAAGGGGAGAAATGAAGATAATTAAGAGCGTTTGTGTGTTCATTGAGAGACCTTTAAACCCTTTTTAACACTCTATAAGTAAGGGGAGAGCGTAGAAGATGAATAATTACCTTAAAAGTCGTGAAGAGGTGGATACATGCACCTGGGAAGATACATGAATCTTGATATTTATGTGGAGATACACAAATATTTGACTTATTGAATCTTACCTTTATGTACCAAGAAAATGGATATCTTAAACAAGCTGGGATATGTATCACTCCGAAATAAAATTAAACTAATTACATCACGAATAACATATATTTCCTTTTATTTATGTTGATATTCCAAGGTGCACTGTTTACTTTGGATTCTCTTTGACTTTGACTTGATATTTATTAGACTTTGACTCTGATTGTTTGATCACATGCCTTTTGACTAAGGTTCTCCAAAAGTATACCGGATACTGAAATACCAAACCGAACCGACACCGACGGTGCTAAAAAATAGCCAAACCAATGTTTCGGTTTTCACTTCCGGTGAAAACCAAAACCGACAATTTCTATCTCTCTCTCTCGCACTGTCACACACATTCTCTCTCTCGTGCTCTTGCAGGCTCACTCTCTCTCACAATCAGATACGCTCGCAAGAAATTCTCTCTCTCTCTCTCGTGAAGCTTTCTTCGATTTCTTCCGTCATTGAAAGTGAAACCGAACCAACAATGTGAGTAATTTTCTTTTGTCATTTTCTTTGATTTTTTTGATTTCTTTGATTTTCCTCGTATGAGCCCTAAATCTTGATCAAACAAGAATACTAGGTAAATACTCGTCCGTTCGGCGAATACTCGTATTCAATCCGATCAGAGAATACTCGTCCGTATTCAAATTTAATCGGTGAATCCTTGTCCGTATACAGTGTGTGGCAATTAAAATATACATTTAAAAAATTGGATTTTTAATGAAAATTGGATTTCATCTTTGGTCACGAACAATTTGTCTTCCAAGTAATGAAAAGATCTCTCGGTTTTGCCAGTATGATGCCTCTGTTCTCTCTCTCTCCCCCCACTTTCTCGTCTTTTTCCATCTCCCCGCTTTATGTTCTCTCTCTCTCCTCCTATCTTTCTCATCTCTCTCTATCTCCCTTCTTTATCTTCTCTCTTTCTCTATCTCTCGCCCTCTCTTTCTCCTTTATCTCCTCTCGTTCTCTTCTAATTCTTTTAAAATTTTCTCTTTCTCACTTTCTCACTCTCCTGTTTCTATTTCTTCAATTACTCTCTCTTCTAGTTCTCTCCATCTCTTCTCTTTCTCTATGTTCTCTCTATTTTTCTCTTTTCTCAATTCTCATACTCCGTCTATTTTTTATCTCTTTCTAGATCTTCTCTTACGCTTTTCGATCTTACATTTGCGTCTTTCCTGATCTTCTCTTGCTCTTCTCTCTCTCTGCTATTTCTCTTTGACTTCTCTCTCTTCTGTTTGTCTCTCGTTTGTTTATTTTCTCTCTCATTGATTTCTCTCTTTCTATTTTTAGAAGATTGGATTGTTAATCATGTGATTTTCACACTCTAAGTATTCTAGTTAGCTTGTAAACATGAAATCAATGAAAAATAATTACTTCATTACTTGACAATTTGGAAGAAAAGCCACGACCAAACTCTGCAGAATGATCCCATCAGCCCTGAATGAGCCCATCATCCCTGAAATTGATTCAATAGGTCTTTAAATTTCAGTACTCTAAAAATTTATGATAATAAAATTTGAAGTTCTTCAGAAAACAACTATGGATTTAAAAAGCTTGAATATCACCTTTCATTGGTAGTTCTCTGAGTGTAGTGGCGATTCTTTAGATGACCACTTCCTCTTTAATCCATAGAGATATGTTCCAAGTATATATTGATAAGGATCTCTTTCAATCATTTGCACTCTATTTATGTGTGTAAAATGGTTTCAAAATTTAGGTGCATAACTGATTTTTAAATATCTTACTTATTTCTATCTAATGTAGATTATTTGAATTGTAGACATTTAGGTTTGCAATTATTGAGCACCAACAACCTTAAATGGATATCCCTCAAGATGAGGTAACTTATACTATATTATTGTATATAATTTCTCATTCATTGTATATAAATATTTATCTAGTTTAATAACTAAATAACATTCCATTCATCTATTGTTAACAGATTGCCTCAAATAATGCAGAGACACATATTTCTACAAGTGTGAGCACTATAAATTCCTCACAACGTCAAAAAGGCTCCTCGGCTTTGGTATACTATGTGAAGAATGACAATGGTGATTATTGTTGCGACATTTGTAAGCAAAGTACCCCTTGGAGAGATTTGATAATAAAGAGAGACAAGATGTGAAGCACTATGGCTCTATGGAAACACTTAGAAAAGTTTCATCACTCTATTTATAGGTATCTCAAGCCTTCAGGTACTCAAAATCCATTGACTAATATTTTTTCCAGAAAAAGTAAATATTTAGGAAGGACTCAAGAGCTTACAAAGGAAAGATGCATTGATTTGATAATCAACACCGATACAACCTTTTCGACCCTTGAGCATCCACAATTTGAAGCTTTTTGTTCCTATTTTGCATAATGTAGTGTCCCTTCTGAGTGGAAACACATTACGACGTGGCATCTTTGCAAAATTTGATGATGAAAAGGAAAAAAATGCGACAATTGTTTCGACCAATTGAGAAAGTGTCACTCACTGTAGATACTTGGACTACTACAAATCATTTGAAAATTATTGGGATCACGATTCATTGGATTGATGACTTATGGAAACTTCATGAATGTGTTCTTGCTGTCAAAGAGTTACGTGGATCTCATGGAGGTGCATACATGGCAAAAGTGTTACATGAATTGCTAGTAGATTACAATTTGACGGATAAGGTAAGAAATGTTTTTAATTTTTGTATAATTTTTTGTACTAATACTTGTTTTCCTTGTTTTGTATAATTGTGCGCAATCACCGCTGATAATGCAAGCAACACTAAATTTATGGCAGCAATCTTAGAAAAATTGTCGAAGGGTTCTCATTCAAGGTTCACCAAGAACTATCTCGTTCAAGGTTCAAGGTTCTTGCATGACCCATGTTCTTAATCTAGCTTTGCACCGTGGCTTAAAGGAACTTAGTAATGAGGAGTCATATTTGGATAGTGAGGATGACGACAAACATATAGAGGGACTAGAAGCCATCAATCAAAAACAATTTGGTGAGATTCTTCATAGACTTTGAAAACTTGTCATTGTAATTAATTCTTCCCCTAAGAGGATTCATCACTATAAGAATTTGTGTGATGAGTTGGAAATGTTAAATAAAAATATTCTTGTTGAGGATGTCCGAACCAGGTGGAATTCAACATATGACATGATCGAAGCTGCATGGGAAAAAAGAGAAGTGTTGAAGGTAATGGCGAGCGTCTATCTAAACACAACTAAAGCAAAATTTTTAATTGAGGATGAAGAATGGGAGCTCTTAAAGATGTTTGCAGATGAACTCTAGGCTTTCAGTGAGGCAACTCCGGTATTTTCTAAGTCAAAGTCAATTACGTCGCCAAATGTATCGGGATTGTATGGACTTCTAGTTGAATGATTGGACTCGTTAATTTTTGAGCTACATCATCTCTCCAAGATTTCACAGGGAAAAAAATGAGCAATGACCAAGAAAAGGCACTAAGACACGCATACACATTGATGAAAGAGAAATTGTTGAAATATGAAATGCAGGTGAGGAGGAAGCCTATGTTCCCTATTGCCATAGTGTTGGACCCTAGATTCAAGTTGGAACATATTCCTCATGGTGAGCAAAAGTTTTTTATGGAAACTTTACTTAACATGCTCGAATAAGTGCGTATCATAGAAGGTTCAAGTTCTATGCCAATTGATGATCTTTTAGCTTCAAGGACTCACAAGCGTTCAAAAGTAATGATGCAATTTATGGAGCGACAATCAAGTAGGAGCACAACAGTCGATGAGCAATCAATAAAGGTTGAATTAGATGATTACTTATGTGAACCTTGTATTGATTGCTTATGCGATGACTCGTTACAATGGTGGCACAAGAGAGGATCTAACAAATATCCACGCCTTTCAGTGCTCGCAAAGGAGTTTCTATCTATTTTTGCATCGAGCTCTCCCTTTTAGCATCTTTTTTCCACAGGTAGAGGAATTATCACGTTTAGAAGAGGAAGGCTAGCTCCCAACACTATATCCGCTTTGATGACCTTAAAGTCTTGGAGTCGTGAGGATGCCACCGAGATGATGAAGTGAATTTATAAGTTGAAGAAAGTAGACTAGTGAAATGATAATTTGCTAAAACTCCTCTTTTTATTCTCTTCAGAATTTTAATTTTAACAAATTTTAATGGCTAAAGTTTACCTATATTAGCCTTTTATATTGAATTCTTGATATGTTAAATGTTATTAGGATGTGATTATCTCTTTTCAATAATCTTAATTTATGTTTAACTTAAATAATAAATCACCGAAAGTATAGGTTTCACTGAATCGACACCGGACAATACCGTCACCGACACCAAACCAAAGTTAGGTATAGGTTTAGGTTTTCACAAAAAAACGGTACCGACACTGGAACCGGAGAACCTTACTTTTGACATTTTTGAATATGTTTCCTTTGAGTATTTACAGTTTGGCTTCCTAACTTCGAGCCTTTAATTTTTTAGAGTCTTCACTTTTAGATTTTCTTGCCGTTTGGATTTTAAATCTGCAATGTTTCATTTCTCTTGGATTTTTTTTTTCCCCCTCTTTGGTTTTCTTTGACTTTGACACCCATTCAAAATTTCATTCGATGAAAGTCATCATTCTTGGATTTTTGATTTTCTCACAAATACCCTTAGCACAACACTTTGATTATAAAAAGTACTCGCCCTTGGATTTTCAACTCAAGAGATGACTTTTTAGATAGATCCTAATATCAATATAATGCCCAAAACTCATATGTATATTTTAATTCAAATGGATATCTCACTATACTTAAATATGTATGATATGAAAATAGGACATAATGATAAAATGCAACTTGAGTAATAGAGTAGATTTACCTTGGCTACATATCATCTACATCTTGAGGCACATTAGCAATGGATATGGAGTCTCTAATCTACATACCAAATAAATATGTGTGAAATCTACTTAGCCCACTAATTATTGATGATGAAAATCTGTACTATTCTAGGTATGCCATAAAAAGGATAAAATTGTATATACAATACTATAATTAAATAAGTTTATGAATAAAAAATAAAATGACCACATGAGAATATAGCATGTACTAAGTCGGACATGAACACAATAATGTCACCACATGTAAGTTCCCCATGTATTTTTGTGGCAAGAAATTAGGAAATCAAAGTGGAATCCTAAGTTTGTATATTGTGATTTAAACAAGAAACTAACCCCATAAAATTTTGTAAATATTTTTTCCCCCTCAAAATACTCGAATGAAAACATATGAACTTGTAAAGATATATGTTTGTATGTGTAGTATGGTTATTTGACCTTATTAGTTATGGCACATCATGACATCATCATATGTCACAAACTCGGGGTTATGTTGTGATGACATTACTTGGACAAAGGGGGGGGTGCCTTGCACTCGCACGAGTGCCTCGTGTGAGGTTGTGATTTTAGGGCCCCTCAATATTAATATCCCCCAATTTAATCCCCCCTCCTTGCCCAAAAATTTCTTCTTGATGATTTTACATATCTCAATCCCTTGATTTTCCCCCTCCCGAAGATTTTGCATCACTTGAAATCTCGACCTAACCCCCATGGGTATCCTTGATTAGAACCATGATAACATGATAATTAGAAATGATAATACATGATTATTAATGCATATTAAGGCAGACAAGATTTCATTCCTATGCATTTTATCATATTTATGAGTATTTATCTATCATTCTATGAAAAAGTCATTATAATCTCAAAGTACTTTAATTTAGGGTTAATTATGATGAATTAAAGATTAATAATTTCATAACCCATCTTTAATTGAGATTATAAGTAGTTTTTAAAGTTAAATAATAAGAGAAATCATTTTATATACATTCATTCTTATTTCCTAAGCTTAAAATCTTAAAGAAATGAATGTATTTTTGAAATAGAAATTAAAACTGTCGTTATTAATTAAATTTGACCCTTTAGAATGATAGATAATTAAATTTCTGATCAAGTGAAAGAAATTTTGATCAATTTGGAGTTATGTTTTGAAAGTTATGACTTTTCTAATTTTTAGCAACTTTTCTGGAGTTTTTTTTTATTTTTTTTTTGAATTTTTAATGAATTTCTAAGGATTATTTGGAATTAAAAATCAATTTTTCTAATTAAAAATTGATTTTTCAAAAATTTTTGAGGCGCAGGTGACATGGCGTGATTTGGACCGTTCGATTGCGTTGTGATCGAACGGTCGAAGCAGGCAGTGACGTGGCAGCGTAAGGAGTGTCCGATCGTGTGAAGATTAAAAGCCGTTGATTTTCACTTAATAAAGGGGGTACGTGGTGCAACAGAATTTGTCGGCAGATCATTTTATGAACGATTTAATCAGAGCCGTCGATCTGAGGAGTTATAACGACTCTGATTCAATCGACGGAAAACACATCCGATGCGTCCGATCGCGATCCAACGACGTGCGTTTTCGATGCGTTTTATAGCGCATGCGACGTGGGTTCATTTGAGGTGTCCGATTGCAATCCAACGACCATGACTTAATGGTAACGATTCGCATTGATGTATTTCATGAGAGCCGTTGATATGTTTCATCGGACGGTTACGCCCAAATTGCCTATAAATTGAGATGTTCTTCGAGATTGTAAAGCAATCGAGAAAAATTTGAGCAAATCAAACTATTTAGACACCAAATCTCTTGATTCCAATCGCTCCTAGACTCATTTTTGCATCCGAGGAGTGCTTAAGATCAAGATTTCGACGATCAACAATGAAGAAATCGACGCTTGAACTCCACGAATCGCGATTTTCAGATTTTGATGAATAGCCTTGATTCCGGCAATTAATTGGATCAATTCGATCGTAATTGTGGGTTAGGGATCGTGTTTTATCCTGATCTATCTTCCTTTAGTATTTAATTTTATTTTAGAATCGTTAATTTAAGTAATTTCAATCTTATTTTTGGTAATTTTGCTCTTTATGTTTTCAGAAAATTCTTCCATCTTCAATCTTTAATTTCTCCGTGAAATCAAAGTCAAATTTATTGATTTTGGATTCCGTAGATTCGTCTTCAAGTCATCTTTCATAAAATAACATTTTCGCCAATTTCTATCACCGATTCATCATCCAATTTGACCAAATTCGAAGAGATCACCAAGAATTTCCCTAATTCCCTATGGATTCGACCCATATTTACCGTTATACCCCTCAATTCGAATTAATTTCATAAAATTGGTAAGTTTTGATTTTATTTTGACACAAGACCGTGTGATTTCAACGACCTCGCGGTCTCGCTTCGTCAAACCCCTCAAACCCATACATGATTTTCTTGTGACATTTTCCCCCTTCCCTCCCATTTGTAATTCACAACATTCTGTATGACTTGCCATTTCAAGGAAATCTTCTTCCTTTTTAATCAGTATAGTTCATTGTTATGCACTAATTAACATTTATCTTGCATGCCCTTAATATAAGAAAATCAAAAGGTGATGATGGAGGATGAGGTAACTCTAAATTTCATACAATTTTATTTGTAAAATATACATTATAAGGAAGTTTTGTAAACATAAATTATTTAATATTTGGCTTCAAATTTTGACTATACTTGTATATATTGGGTGATAGTAAAATTGAGGAGCTACATAAAATTCCTCAATTGGATGGTGAATAAACTTCGAGGGAGGCTTTACGCATTTAGGTTTATCACATTTATTTTTTTGAATTCGTTGATTATCCGCTCAAATCTTCATGTCACTTGAACACTACTTTTTTATATACTAGATAGGGTATCCAAACCCCTGCACTTATCCCAATAGGAGATAGTCCCCCTAAAGCCTCTCCTCACTTTTTTAGTCCTGCAATAACAATTACTTACTAGTTAGGTTAGTTAGATCAAAGTTCAAACAAGAGTTTTTGATCTTACCTGCTTGCACTCTCATTTAGTGACCTCACTTTGTCCTCATCCTTTAGTGCCTCCACTCAACTCCTAGAGCATTGTGCATCATGCCTACTCCCTTTTAGACTTATATGTTTCCTATTGTCCTTGAAAAGCTTCTTAATGGTGTAATGACTCAATACATAAATAGAACGAATTCATGCGGTCATTGAAAAGACACGAAGACGTGTGAAATTTTTTTGAACTCACCAATTTAAAGTTTTAATCAAGAATTTAATAGTATAATGGTGAATAAGGGTTGAATCCATGAAGAAATAAGAAAATTTGAAGGTATTCTTCAAATTTGATCAAATCGGATGAGGAATTAAGGTGAAAAATTAGAGATTTTAGTAAATTTGGAAAGAAGACTCCAAGACAAATCCACAAAATCAAAAATCACTCAATTTGGATCAGTATTTGCGTAGAAATGAAGGAGCAAAATTTAGAGAGAAAAATTGATCACCAAGAGAGAGAAAATATGTAAAATTTGACTAATCTACGATTCGAAATTGAAATATAATGATATAGTAAGAAAGATTAAGGAGAAAGCATGTAATCTAACCCAAAATTGCGTTGGAAATGATCCAATTTATTGTTGGATCAAGGCTTTTCATTTTGTATTTCAAAAACAAAAATCCAGTGTTTTACGAGATGAATCCGTGTGGTCGTTGAAAACACATGGAGAAATGTCAAAATGTATTCCAAAATCACTAATTTAAGAATATAATAAAGAATTTCAGTGTATAATGGTGAATAAGGGTCGAATCCATAGAGAATTTAGGTATTTATGAGGTGTTCTTTAAATTTGATCTAATCAAATGAGGAATTGAGGTAAGAAATTAAAGATTTTAGTAATTTTAGAAAGAGAACTCCAAGGGGAATCCACGAAATCAAAAATCACTTGATTTGGATCAAGATTTGGAGAGAAATCAAAGAGCAAAATTCAAATAGAAAATTCGATCTTGAAGCGAGAGAAAACCGATCAATTATCTAAAATTGACAAATCTACAATTTAAAATTGAAATATGATGTTATAGGAAAAGAGATTAGGAGGAAAACAAATAATCTAACCGAAAATAGTGCTCGAAATGATGAGATTGATTATACTTCGGATTAACACATTTTGAGCACTATTTCAAGGCATTAAAGAGGCTATTTCTCTTGATTAAATGCAAAAATGTTTCATATTAATTTATCGTTCTAAATATTTTAGGGCATTCAACAGGCTATGTTTCAGATTAATTGGTCTAGATTAAATGATCCAATTGATCCAGATCAAGGGCTCTTCATTCCGTGATTTCAAAGACAAGTTTTTGCACTCCTTGTACGTGGAAATTGATCTAGAAGAGGAGAAAAACAAGAGATTTAAGGATTGAGATGTCTAAATGTTTGATTACTTTAAACACCCAAGAATGATTTACATCGTTGAAGAATATACATATAAATTGGCAAAATTAGGCGTAGCCGTTGGATTTGGCATTTCATCTTCAATCAATGGCTCTGATGAAACACTTAGATGAGAATCATTACATTTAAAGTGTGTCCGTTCAATCAAAGATGGAGCACTCGGATTTTTTTACGTAGTGCGTGAAGAAGAAACACCGCATAACGCCTGCCATTTAATCTTCATCAGACGCTCTGGATGCGTACACGTATCCACGGGAGTCCATCGGTGGCTTTTACCATTATAACTCCTCAGATGAACAGTTGAGATTAAGTTGTTTGAAAATTTTTCAATGACGAACCGTTATGCGCCACGTATGCCCTCTCTTTTAGTGAATATGTCGTGGATCACAATGGATCCACGTGATTGCACGCTGTAGAATTGGCCATGTCACGTGCGCATAAAAAGAGAGAGAAATAATCCCACATGATAGAAATTGAGGCGAAAACATGTGTATATAAGGGGAGTGGTCTTAATGGGTTAGCAAAAATCCATTAATGGATGCTAAACCCACTAATGACGCGCGTATACGCACACACGTTTGTGCCATGTGGCGCACGCACAGGTTGCCACATGACGACGCGTAATCTGCTTTGTCGTGTCAATTGCCACGTCAGCTCGTGATTTTTATCATTTTTTTAAAGAAATCCATAAAAATTATAAAATTCAGAACTTAAAAATATAACTCCAAATTAATTCAAATTTGTCTTGTTTGATTAGAAATTAAATAATCTATCATTCTAAAAAGTCAAATTTAATAAATAACAAGAGAACAATTTTTTTTTAAAAATATACTCATTTCTATTAGATAATAAAGTTAGAAAAATAAATGTGAGTGTTTAAAAATAATTTCTCTTATTATTAATCATTAAAACTCAATTCTAATCTCAAATATAAAGTGAGAATAATGTAACCTTAAATATCTCTATTTAATTATTCATGATTGTCATTAAAAAGTGCTTTTTAATATTATAACTTAAATTTTCATAGAATGATAGATATATACAATCAAAACATGATAAAAAGAATACGAATGGAAATTTTTATGCCTTACTTTGCATTAATAATCATATAATTATATGTATAGGTGGCATGTTATCAGTGTCAAGAGGCAAATACTCCTGATTCTCTCAACAAAATCTCACTTTCAAACACTCCTCGAACACGAAAATTAGCATAGAAGAGGAGGAAAGCAAGAGATTCAACAATTGAGATGTCTAAATAGTGCAATTGCTCGAAACATCTGAGAACGCTTTACATTGTCGCAGAACATGCGTATTTATAGGAAAATTTGGGCGTGGCCATTGGATCGTCTCTTCATTTTCGATCAACAGATGTGATTAATACTTAGGAGACGAATCACTATCTTCAAGTCTTGGCCGTTAGATCCTCGATGGAGCGTCAAGATTAAGCCACATCATCGCGTAAAGATCAATCTCTGCGTAACGATAACCATTTGATCTTCATCGAACGTGTGAATTGATGCCATGTTGATCACATGCATCTACTTGTTTTTAAACACTTTTTATACATAATTTCAGTTTATATGATGCATGTTATCATCTTAAAATGAAATTTTATTCAATTTAAGGCCAAATCACTTAAATTCATATTTTTCATCAATTTGAGCATTAAATTGCGTTTTAAGTGCCTTTGACCCTTTTCGAGGGTCAAACCACTTGTATTTGACCTCAAATTCTTGGTTTTAAATATTTCAGGCTTTAAGTGATTGCATGAAGGTTTAAGAAGAGGAAGAAAAGAAAAAAGGAGTAAAAGAGGGAATTAACCTAGTGGACTCTAGAAAGTCAACTAGGAATTAATTTACTCATAATTTTATTCTCTGTCTAATATTTAATTTCAGGGCTTAGATTTGAAGAGGATGAAATTATTGATCCAATGAAGAAAATTTGATGAAAAAAGGAGTTCTAGAAATGAAGTTATGAATTTTTTAAGATAACATATTTTTCTAGATTTTTCACGATTTTTTCTAAATTTTTCAGAAATAAAAAAGAAGGAAAAAAGGGATTAATCGGTGCGGGACCCGCACATAGATGACATGGCGGTGCTGCCACGTGGCATGGCTCCAGTGAGCCAACCCAACGCGTGAGTCCACGCGGGTGCTTACGTGGCGCGTGAGTCCACGCAGGCGCTTATGTGGCGCGTGAGTCTACACAAGCGCCTACATGGCGCCTAAGTCCACGTGGGCACCTACGTGGCGCGTGAGTCCACATGCGCGCCTACGTGGTGCATGGGCTAAGTGGCAAGTGGGCTAAGTGGGCTGAGCATAATGGGCTTGAATATGGCGATAGAGAGAGACGTCTCGGCTAGTTAGGGCAACGCGAATATAACAGGAGGTCCCTATTTATAAAGGTCTCCAATTCCTTAAATTTTTCGCATGTGGGACTGATAACATGTATATTTAACTTGAAATCTAATCAAATTTAACTGATATTCATGCTCATCTTATGTAATTATGATGCGTGTTATCATATTTTTATGAATTTTCTCCATTGGCATGCCATTTTATAAAAGTCCATATTTTTGCATTATTTAGGGTTAATTATGTGTTTTATTGATGTTTGACCTTTTTCAAGGTCAAACCACTTGAAATTAACTATTTTATTTCATTTTATTTTGACTTAAGTGGTTGATTAAAAGAAGAGATTAGAAGAAGAGAAGGATGGGATGAATCAAAATAGAACCTTAAAGGGTTGACTTAATATTATTCTGAATTCATCAATTTGTCTTCTTAAAATTTATATTTCAGGGGCATGAATTAAAGAAGATTTCATTTGTGATCCAATGGAGAAAATTTGAGGCAAAAGGAGTTATAGAAATGAAGTTATGAATTTTTGAAGTTTATAGATTTTTTTAGAATTTATTTTGATTTTTCAGGAATTTTTCAGAATTTTTAAAAGCTAAAAATCACAAAAAATGGGTTTTTATGCGCTGGACCCATGCGGAGCTAACATGGCATGACGCAAACACATGCCAGCACTACGGGAGCCAACATAGACCCATGCAGGCCCACGTGGGCGCCTACGTGGTGCAAGGGTCATTTGGGCTATGCATAGTGGGCTCACGGGTATAGTGGGCCCATGTAAGAGGATAGAGGTGGCGTACTAGGCCCATTGGGAGACATAGAGGATTAAGGAGCTCTCCCCTCATATAGGCGACTTTTTTGCTTGATTTTCTCCGTGTGGGACCCAGTGATTCTTTCTTTTTGCAGGCAACGTGGAGCATTGAGGAGCATCTGATCTCACACGCAAAACAACACGCGTTGATCAGGTGGATTTTGGTCCACTTTATTTTGATCATACGTACGTAACTGATGCGCGACTGTCGATCTCATTAATAAAATCCGACAGTTGCAATCACTCATAGCACTCGACGAATCGTGGAGTGACACGGGGCTTCATGTGGATACTCCGATGAAGATCAGACGGCGAAAATTAAGGAGGAGTGGAGCCTGCATCGTGGGAACGTGTCCGCTTATTGCATGCGACATGGCAGCATCGTGATTGTCCAATCATTTAGTAGAAAATCGGAAGGTCCAGATATTTCTTGATGAAATATCTATAAATCGATGTTCTCTCTTCTTAGACAACATCTTTTGATTGAAACGTGAAGAAATTAAGCGTTTCTCGAGGAAAATCTTAAGTTCTTCGTGATTCTCTTGCTTTCTAGTCTCAATCGTGCATGGATTGAGTCAAGTTAATCATAAATAGTTTTGAGAAAATGTTTGGATTCGCCCCTTGAATGCTGAACGCACGTCGAAGAAGGAATCAGATAAATACTCAGCAATCAAAGAAATTTAAGGCTCAATCTTCACGTCAATCCAGTTAGTTTTATGATTCCATCGTAATCCTTGAAATTCAGATAGCTTAGATTAGATTTAGCTAGGTAATTAGAGTTTAGAAATCAGAAATTTCATCATTTCGCCCAAATTTCATCTTAGATTTTTGCTGATTTCTATACAAGGATTTCTCTCTAATCTTAAGTCCAATTTATTCAAATTTGATTTAATTGGATTCCTTGTTCAATCAGATTTCCGTGGATATCTAATTCATAAAATGTCATCAACATTTGACCTTCGATTTGTTATTTGACCAATTGCTGTTCACAATCGATCCAAATTTGGGCGTTGGCTTTCGAGGGCAATTACTCCTAAAATAAAAGATAAAATTTGTCAATTTTGGTCTTTTTAGAATCCTCTAATCGTACGCTTTCTATTCGTAGGTGATTTTCTAGACATGGGTATCATTTAGTCAATCAATTTATGGATTTCATCCGAACATCTTATTTTAGTATTTTTTGTTTATTGATATAGGAAAAATCATAATAAATCTAATTCTTCTATAAAAATCACGAATTTTCTATCATAATTCTCCATTTTCTCTAGTTTCTAAAAAAATATAATTTTCGTAATATTTTCTCACCTTGTTCCTCTCTTATTTTACAAAAAGTTAAAGTCTGGTAAAAAAATCAATGCTTTGACCTTGACTTTTGACTTTTGTTCTCCAAATATCTTCTTTCATCTATTTGTACTACTTTCAGTAATAATATATCATTTTTAATTCTTAACAACCCTAATTAGACTAAAGTTTGACTATGCTCTCTGTGATTCGACCTGATCTCATCGCTATACTTGATTTTGATCGTAAATCATCGTGAGTTTGGACTTATATTTTTTTTGACCGAGGATCGTGTGTTTCAAGAACCGCACTGAATCGTTATGTCTGAGACTAATCTAACATATTACACTTTTTTGCAGGCGACGTGGCAACTCGTGAGGCATCGGATCAAGCGCGCGAAAGGCGCGCGTTGATCTTGTAGACCCCTCCACTAGATCTCGAATAAGTGCACGTAAGAATTTTATGGCCGTCGATCTCATTATCGAGATCCAATGGCTAGGACTTAATCACGCAACTGGCGAATCCTAAAGTGACATGTGGCAGTTTGTGGACGCTCGGATGAAGATCTAATGGCATAAATGAAGATGGAAGGTGGGCCCGTGTCGTGGGGATTTTACCCCACTTCTTCTGCGTGACATGGCCTCATTTGAGCCGTCCCATTCTTTAAAAGAAAACAGATGGCCCAGATTTAATCGCAAAAATCTCCCTATAAATTCATGTTCTCTTTCTTAGACAATTTTAGCTCTTGATTAAATGTTGAATTGAGCATTTTTGGAGGAAAATCTTGAGTTCTTCTTGAATCCTTTGCATTCTAGACTCAATCGTGCATGGATTGAGGCAATAAATTCACGGAAATTGTGAGAAAACGGAAGGTAATTGCCCCTTGAATGCTGAAATCACGCAGTAGAAGGAATTAGAGAAATCTACATCAATCAAAGCAAATTAAGCCTTAATGTTCACGTCAATCGAGTTAGTGTATGATACCTTCATAATCCTCACTTTTTAGGTCATTTAGATTAGGTTTAGATGGGTAATTCGAGTTTTAAGGACCGAAAATTCTTCATTTTTCCTAAATTTCTTTGTAGATTTTTGCTAATTTCTGAACAAGGATATCTCCCTGATCTTAAGTCGAATTCTAATGAATTTGTTTCATTTGATTCCTTACTAAGTCAGTTTTCTATGGATCTGATTCACAAATTTTTGATGGGATCTGAGGTCGATAACTTTCCGAAATTTTGATCAAAACATCAAATGCAGCGGAAAAGCATTGAATCGGACATTCAAAATACCGAGCCACCAAGAACAGATGATCCTATCATCTAGTATGTATAAGAAAACATACTTACAGGGATTCCTTGAAGGAGTTCTTGAAGCTATTCAAGTGTCTAGCCTCTAGCGGTATCCACACGGCTCCTCGGGATCGTTGGATCTCCCTCTTCAAAGCTCTTCACCAAGAGAGAAAGAGAAGAAAGGAGAGAATTCCCACAAGGCTTGCATGGGCACCTTCAGTTGTGGTCGTTCTCCCCCTATTTATAGACATTTGGAATGAGGTTTTTCATAAAAACCCTCATAATTATGTCTATATCCACCAACATCCATAAACCTTATGTGTGTGACCCTCTAGGTCCATATATCTCACTAGTTAATAACTCTATAGACCAAATAACACCTTATTGGTCAACATTAATTAATTATCCATATCCACATATAGATTAATTAACCAAGGATCGATTTAACCCAATCGATAGGTTGAGTTGCCAGCCCGTTGGGTGCCAAGCTACACCACGTACTCTAGGAGATATGGAGTATGTAAGAACTCACTTATGGAACCTTCCCGTCATTGATTACCATGTATGTATAATCCTTCATCCACATTTGACTCATGAATGACTTAGGGTATGGTCAACTCGTCAAACCCTAATCGGTCACTCAAGTTAGTATCGATGCGTATAGAAATCATCGAGAACTCCTTCTTCGATATTTCTACTACCTTGGCCAAGGATTTCATCGCATCTCATTCCTTTGAGTCAATCTCCTCAAATACCGAGGGTGGACGATCCCATCTTGACCACACAATCATCTTCGTGAACTTCATGTCGTATCCAATATATGACGTTTTAGATATCCCGTGGCTAGGGATTCGTAAGTCATAATCAAAACACGATCATCCATCCACAAGATGTCTTTGGTGTCTCAAGTCAAAGGACCACATACACAACCATTACATGAATAAACCTGATTGACACTTAGGTATAATACCATTTAAGGATTCATATGGATCAATTCAGTGAACTCTTTCTCCAAAGAGCACCCACTATATATCCTTAGTGTCTCCACACTGATGGCTATAGGATCAGCCATACTCATCATATGAGTTGGATTAGATAGTGCTATTCTTTTCGGATAATTTGATGTCCTTCTCAAATATCCCACAAATATGAATGTTTAGAACATATATTTAAAGACTAATGATCACTATATTATGATCTCATCACAATTCACTTAGTCATTGCACATGCTCATGGACTTCATTGCAAACATCACACAAGAATGACAATAAATAAATTTCATTTCAATGAACATAAAACAAGATACATGAAAGTATGATTGGCTTATAAGCCACATAATATCCATCAATCTTCCACATAGACTAAAGCCAATTACCTTGATGCAATAACTCCATAGTTGTGCAATGACGCTCAAAGACTTCTTGAGCTAAAGGCTTAGTTAGTGGATCTGTAACATTGTTGGTTGATGGAACTCTTTCCACTACTACATCTCCTTTGGCAACGATCTCCCTAATCAAGTGAAAGCGCCTCAAAATGTGCTTAGACTTCTGATGAGACCTTGGATCTTTCGCTTGTGCTATTGCACCATTGTTGTCACACAACAATGTAATAGGGTCTGAGATCGTAGGGATAACGCCAAGGTCTGTGATGAACTTCTTCAACCGATCGCTTCCTTGGCGGCATCACTGCAGCAATATACTCACTCGTCGTCGAATCGCAGTGGTGGGCTGCTTGGAACTCTTCCAAGACACTCGCTCCCCATTCAAAGTGAACAGGAATCCAGATGTAGATCTACTATCATCCTGGGTCCGACTGAAAACTCGAGTCAGTGTAACCCCCGGAGCTTAAGCTCCTCTCCTCCATAGACCGTAAATAAATCCTTAGTCCTTCTCAAGTACAAAAAGGATGCATTTCACGGCTTCCCAATGACTCTCACTCGGGTTAGCCTGAAATCTGCTCATAACACTTAGAGCAAATGCCACATCTGGTCTTGTACATAGCATAGCGTACATGATGGATCCAATCGCCGATGCATACGGGATCTTTTCCATCAACGCTCTATCTTCAGGAGTCTTAGGCGTAATGCTCCTTAGATAGCTGAACTCCATGTCTCATCGGTATGAAACCTCTCTTGGAGTTCTCCATGCCAAACCTTTTGACAATGGTGTCTATGTACATGGATTGGGATAAGCCAAGCAACCTCCTCGATCTATCTCTATAGATACGTATTCCCAATACGTAGGTTGCTTCTCCCAAATCTTTCATGGAGAAGTTCTTTGACAGCCACGCTTCATCGATGATAACATACCTACATCATTCCCAATGAGTAGGATGTCATCCACATAAAGGACAAGAAAAGTGATCGCGCTCCCATTGATCTTCTTGTACACACAAGGTTCGTCTTCATTCTTAATGAAGTCATAAGATCTGACCGCCTCATCAAATCTCATATTCCAACTCCTAGATGCTTGCTTCAATCCATAAATGGATCTTTGCAACTCGCACACCTTTTTCTGAAACTCCTTGGATGTATAACCCTCAGTGTTGTATCATATACACCTCTTCCTCAAGGTTTCCATTGAGGAAGGCGGTTTTTCACATCCATTTGCCGCACTTTCATAGTCATAGTGTGCAGCTATGGCGAGAAGAATCCTGATTGACTTAATCATAGCAACTGGTGAGAAGGTTTCGTCATAGTCAACTCCTTGTCTTTGACGATAACCCTTCGCCACTAACCTTGCCTTGAAGGTGTCAATCTGCCCATCTGCACCGATCTTCTTCTTGAAGATCCACTTACACCCAATGGGTACTATACCCTCAGGAGGGTCAACCAAGTACCATACTTGGTTTTGATGCATGGACTGGATCTCCAAATCCATTGCTTCTCGCCATTTCTTAGAGTTGGAATCATGTACCGCTTTCATTGTAGGTTAAAGGATCACTATCCTTTAGTGGAGAGTATCGATATCATCCGTCACAATGTGTCCTACATATCGATCTCGGCTGTCTTGGTACTCTACCAGTCCTACGCGGTGCCTCGTGTGTACTTGAAGATTTTCGTGGACTCGAGTTCTCATCTAATGAAGTAGTATTTGTGTTCG
Organism: Lemna minuta; assembly: GCA_024174645.1. Classification (NCBI taxonomy): domain Eukaryota; kingdom Viridiplantae; phylum Streptophyta; class Magnoliopsida; order Alismatales; family Araceae; genus Lemna; species Lemna minuta. The sequence continues at coordinate 14,996,228 of CM044107.1, read as the reverse complement.
GATTTGGAACTTCTTCCAGCACTACTTTTTTACTCCCACTATCTCTTCTTAAGAGATACTCATCTTCTAAGAAGATGGCCCTTTTCGCAACAAATATCGATTGTTCTTCAGTAGTGTAAAAAGTAGTATCCGAGATGTCTCTTTCTGATATCCCACAAATCTACAAAACTCAGATTCTTGATTCTAGCTTATCTCGTATCATGTTTCTTAACATGAGCAGGACAACCCCAAACTCTAAAGTAAGAGAAGTCAGGCTTCTTCCTTTCCATATCTCATATGGAGTAGAAGCTACAGATTTGCTAGGTAAGACGTTAAGGACACGCGCATGTGTCTCAAGCGCATATCCCCAAAGGGATATTGGAAGTTTCGAGAAACTCATCATAGATCGTACCATGTCCAACAAGGTACGATTTCTCCTTTCTGAAACACCATTCATCCGAGGTGTGTAAGGAGGAGTCAATTGAGCTAGGATACCATTATCCTTAAGGAACTCGTGTGAACTCGTACTTAAGTATTCACCTCCTCGATCTGATCGAAGAGTCTTGATACTCTTTCCAGATTGTTTCTCCACTTCATTCTTAAACTCCCGAATTTCTCAAAGACTTCGGACTTATACCTCATAAGGTATACCCATCCAAACCTAGAGAAATCATCGAGAAAAGTGATGAAGTAGAAACTCGCCACTTCGGCTTGGACAGCATCGGACCACATACATCGAATGTATTAGCTCCAAGATACCCTTGGCTCGTTCTCCAATCCCTCGAGAATGAAGATTTGGGTAATTTACCCATAATGCAAGATTCACATGTTGCAAATGATTCATAATCAAATGCCCCCAAGTATGCATCTTTATGCAACTTCTGTAATCTTCCATCACCAACATGCCCAAGTCTACAATGCCATAAGTAGGCTTCGTTCACACCCTGTTTACTCTTCTTAAGAGCAACATCCATTTGGAGATTATAAGAAGAAACATCAATCGATATAAAACCATTGACTAATGGTGCCGTAACAACCAATTTACTTCCCAAGTAAATAGAACAACACTTGTCCTTAATAATCAAGGTATATCCCATCTTGTCCAAACAAGAAACTGAAATGATGTTCTTAACTATGCTAGGAACATAATGACATTCTTCTAAAGAAAGATAATCTCCGGATGGTAGCTTGAGGTTCACAACCCCCTAGCGCCACAGCCGCAACTCTTGCGCCGTTTCCCATCCTCGTTCCACCTCGCCCTTTCTCGCTTTCGCTTACTTGTCACCCTCTGCGAATCATTGCGGATGTGAGAAGTACATCCAGTATCTAATACCCAAGATGCAGAATCTCTATAAGACAAATAAGTATCTATCATATAGATACCTGGAGCATCACCATGCTTCTGCTGAGCTTTCTCGTTGAGGTACTTGTTATAGTTCCTCTTCCAATGTCCTTTCACGCCACAGTGGAAACACGTTCCCTTGTCATCCCTGTCCTTCTTTGTCAAAGTTTCTTTCACATGCTTTTTCCCTTTGCCCCTTTTTGAGGCAAAGGCTACCTTCCTCTTCTTGTTGGTCCCACCAACAAAGAGGACTTGGGGCTTTTCCTTCTGAAGGTTCCCCTCGGCAGTATTCACTAGAGGGTTAGTCGACGACATCTTTGCCTGTAGGAGATGAATAAGAATTAATAATTAATTCTTTGCATATATTGTGTTCATTGAAAATACTGCTCCCACTAAAATTAAGCAATTCACACAACCCTCATGTGCATGAAAAGGGAGAACCGACAATCTCCTAGTGGGGATCAGAATCTCAACAACTATATTATGACCTGGAGCGACTCCACCAATCACAATATATTGTTGAGCACTCATCTCATGAGACTTACAACATTTGTAATATCTGATCATACTTCAGTCCCCGACGCTCATGTGGCCTGGAGCGACTCCACCAACCACTGAGTTCGGTCTAGGCGGTACCCTTGTTACTTGACGGGAATAGATTCGTGAGTAGTCCTGGAGCGACTCCACCAAACTAAACGGTTCCTCTACCCCGGCCTTGTGTCATACACTAGTTCTTAGTTCCTCATCTTCAATAAGCAGGCCTGGAGCGACTCCACCAACCCAACTTAAGGTGACTTGGATACTAAGGCTATAACAAGGGAGGACCACGCGTGAGTTCGTAACTCTTGCGTTTCAGCCTAGATTTTAATAGGTGAGGGGTTTTATATTTTATCCGGTCTCTTCATTAGGGTACGTCATGGTTATCTATATAACCATACCCAAAGATATGATTATCTCAATAATCATATACATATATCACATATATGTCATATATGATGTTATATGAATAGCCCAAAACATATAAATAGGGGATCCTATAATAGGTCTATCTATGTTCTTGGTTTCACATTCATTTTAATAACATCACAAATAAATAAATAAATTTTATTTAATGCAAAAATTAATCATATTAATATTTTGCAAAATAAACATGACAATCATGTATAATAATCAGGTATATTAATATTTTCCATCGATCGGTCTCTGTCGATCGATCTCGATCGATCAGCAGCGATCGCCCCCGATTGATCTCCATCGATCACCATCGATCTCCCCCGATCGATCTCTGTCCATCACGATGGATCTCCGTCGATCACGATCGATCTCCGTCGATCGATCGTCGTAGATCGATCTCCATCGATCGATCGCGATCAATCGTGATCGATCCTTCTTGATCATTTAAAAGAACCATAGCATGGGGGACGTCCTAATCTTTTTGCCACCGCAAGGATAAGGATTAATATTAAAAACAATTTGATCTTATCAAACAAACTAAATGAAATCAGGTGATAGCCTATCCATTTAGAACTCCCAAGTTAAGCGTGCTTGGGCGGGGAAGTGGGCCCCATCTTGGTCAATTTTGACTGAGCCTACTCTGTATGCCCGGTCTGACCCGGTTGGGTTTGGGTTGACCCGGCTGCCACGTCATCGGTCGAGTTGACCGGGTCAACTCTTGACCCGGTCCGCCACATTAGCCACGTTGACCGGGTCAACCATTGACCCGATGCCACGTCATCCACGTGACCCCATTAATCGGATCGTGGGGCCCACTACTCGGTCAAACTTCCCCTTTGACCATGCCCCATACCCCCACGTGGGGCCCACCACCCCGGTCAACCCAGAAGGTTGACCAGGGCCCCCGGCGGCGCCGCCACCGGATTCCGGCGAGGGTGGCGGCGCCGCCACTAAAATCCGGCCATCTTTTTTTCAAAAATTAAAATGGCCATAACTTTCTCATTTCTCATCCGTTTTGGATGTTTTTGGGCTCGTTGGAAAGCTCTCGACGAGTAGAACCTGGCTCTGATACCACTGATGGGATCTGAGGTCGATAACTTTCCGAAATTTTGATCAAAACATCAAATGCAGCGGAAAAGCATTGAATCGGACATTCAAAATACCGAGCCACCAAGAACAGATGATCCTATCATGTAGTATGTATAAGAAAACATACTTACAGGGATTCCTTGAAGGAGTTCTTGAAGCTATTCAAGTGTCTAGCCTCTAGCGGTATCCACACGGTCTCCGGATCGTTGGATCTCCTCTTCAAAGCTCTTCACCAAGAGAGAAAGAGAAGAAAGGAGAGAATTCCCACAAGGCTTGCATGGGCACCTTCAGTTGTGGTCGTTCTCCCCCTATTTATAGACATTTGGAATGAGGTTTTTTCATAAAAACCCTCATAATTATGTCTATATCCACCAACATCCATAAACCTTATGTGTGTGACCCTCTAGGTCCATATATCTCACTAGTTAATAACTCTATAGACCAAATAACACCTTATTGGTCAACCTTAATTAATTATCCATATCCACATATAGATTAATTAACCAAGGATCGATTTAACCCAATCGATAGGTTGAGTTGCCAGCCCGTTGGGTGCCAAGCTACACCACGTACTCTAGGAGATATGGAGTATGTAAGAACTCACTTATGGAACCTTCCCCGTCATTGATTACCATGTATGTATAATCCTTCATCCACATTTGACTCATGAATGACTTAGGGTATGGTCAATCTGTCAAACCCTAATCGGTCACTCAAGTTAGTATCGATGCGTATAGAAATCATCGAGAACTCCTTCTTCGATATTTCTACTACCTTGGCCAAGGATTTCATCGCATCTCATTCCTTTGAGTCAATCTCCTCAAATACCGAGGGTGGACGATCCCATCTTGACCACACAATCATCTTCGTGAACTTCATGTCGTATCCAATATATGACGTTTTAGATATCCCGTGGCTAGGGATTCGTAAGTCATAATCAAAACACGATCATCCATCCACAAGATGTCTTTGGTGTCTCAAGTCAAAGGACCACATACACAATCATGACATGAATCAACCTGATTGACAGTTAGGTATAATACCATTCAGGGATTCATACGGATCAATTCAGTGAACTCTTTCTCCAAAGAGCACCCACTATCTATCCTTAGTGTCTCCACACCGATGGCTATAGGATCGGCCATACTCATCATATGAGATGGATTAGATAGTGCTATTCTTTCCGGATAATTCGATGTCCTTCTCGAATATCCCACGAATAGGAATATTTAGAACATATGTTTAAAGACTAGTGATCACTATATTATGATCTCATCATAATTCACATAGTCATTGCACATGCTCATGGACTTCATTACAAACATCACACAAGAATGACAATGAATGAATTTCATTTCAATGAACATAAACAAGATACATGAAAGTGTGATTGGCTTATAGGCCACATAATATCCATCAATTTTCAATCAGGTTTGACCCCTCAATTTTCCTGTTTACCAACTACTATTTAAAATCAATCCGAATTTAGGCGTTGACTTTCGAGGGGCTATCATTACAAATCAAGATGGTAAAATTTATCAATTTGGATGTCTTCGTAATCCTCTAAGCATAAGGCTTTCCATGAATAGGTGATTTGTCAAAATTGGATGCCATTTGACCTGTCAATTGAAGGATTTTGACTGAAATCCTAACTCGAGGTCATTTTCTGTCCGTTGACTTTGAAAAATCAAAGTAAATCCAATTGTTCTAAAAAAATTATGATCTTTACATCAAAATTTTTCTCTTTCTCTCTAGTTTCCAAAAATAAATTTTTCATAATATTATCTCATAATATGATTTCAGAGAATGTCAAAGTAGGGTCAAAGTTAATGCTTTGGCTTTGACTTTTGACTTTTCGTCTCGAAAAAAATTTCAAAACCCTAAAAGAATCTCCTCTCATATATTATTATTCTTTAAAATAATTATATAAAATATTTCCCTCTTAAAAACCTTAATTAGGCTTAAGCTCAACCGAGTCAAATCTTTTGATAAAAGTCAGCCGTTATAACTCTTTAGATGAATCACTGAGATTAAAACCTTTTTAAATTATAAATCTTCATCTGATTAGAGTGCACCGCGTACCCCTTTGAGTTAGTGAAAATTGAGGGCTAAGATTAAATTGTTTTCCTTTCGCATTGATCGGACGCTTTAGAACGCAACAAATCACGTGCATAAAAGAAAACAGAACACACATGACAAAAATCGAGGTGCAAACTGTGTATAAATACTAGAGCACGATAATGGGTTAGCTTATATCCTTAAAAGGATGCTTTAACCCATTTATTAAATGCGCATATACACGCGCGTGTGCCACGTGGTGCTTGTATACGTTGCCACGTGATGGCATGTGATACGCTCCTCCACGTTAGCTTCCACATCAGCGCGCGATTTTAAACAATTTTTAAAAAATATTTTTAACATATTTTTAAATTGAAATAAATTCAAAATGAATCGAAATAAATCTTGAAAATTTTAGAAAAATCCCTTAAAACTATAAAATTTATAAATATCAAAATGGAGCTCCAAATTAATCCAAATTTATTTTGTTCGATGAGAAATTAAATAATTTATCATTCTAAAAGTCAAATTTAATAAATAACAAGAGAATAAATTTTTGTTTAAAAATGTACTCATTTCTCTTAGAAAATAAAACTAGAAGAATAAATGAGTGTAAAAAGATATTTTTCTCTTATTATTTAACATTAAAACCCAATTATAATATCAAATATAGATGGGATTAATCTACTCTAAAATATATTCTTTAATTATACATAATTATCCCTAAAATAATACATTTTGAGATTATAACTTAAAATTGCATGAAATGATAGATATGCACTCAAAGTATGATAACATGCATAAGAATGAAATATTTTATATTTATAATGATATAATTGGAAGTATAAATTGTATGTTATTAGTAATTAGGCATAATGAAATAATATAGTTTAGAGTAGATAATTCTCATCTTTGTTTGAGATTATAATTGGGTTTTAATGTTAAATAATAATAGAAAATATTTTTTTATACACTCATTTATTTTTCTAAATTTATTTTCTAAAACAAAGGAATATATTTTTGAGATAAAAATTTATTCTCTTTTTGTTTATAAAATTTGAGTTTTAAAATGATAGATAATTTAATTTCTGATCAAACAAAAAATTTGGATTAAAAAAGAGTTATATTTTGTAAGTTATGAATTTTCTAATTTTTAAGGATTTTAAGGGATTTTTCTGAATTTTCTATATTTATATTGAATTTATTTAAATTTATAAAAAAAATCAGTTTTTATATACACTTTGATGTGACAAATGATATGGTGAGCACTTACGTGTCGACACATGGTGACGTATGCACGCGACACGTGGCACACATGTGCTCGTCATGAGCACTTAAGTACCCCGTTTGAGGGATGAGCTAATAACATAAGACAATGCATACTATATACGTGCCATTTCACTTTGATTTTTATCTTGTGAGACTATGTTTATGTTTGCTTTTCTGCAGATGACTTTGCTCACTCAGAAGCGTCCGATCGGCGCGAAAGAAATTTTTTTAATCTTAGCCCTTGATTTTCCTTCCCTCGAAGGGGTATGCGGCACACTCTGGTCGGACGACTATTCATATTTTGAAAATGTTTTAAACTCACCCGTTCATCTTAGGAGTTATAAAGGCTGAGATTAAATGAGCCGGATGGACTTCCATGAGTGTGTGACATCATTTCAAGCATTCAATGGAGATCAAATGGCAACCGTTACACGACGATTACTCTTCACGTGATGACGCAACGTAATCTAGACACTTCATCAATGATCCAATGGCCATGACGTAACGATGACGATTCATCTCCTAAGGATTAATCATGACTATTGATTGAAGATGAAACGAACATGCCCAATTTCAACTCTATTTATACTCTCTCTTTGACAAAAAATGTATTGTCAAATGTTTCGAGCAATCAAATTGTTTAGACATTTTAATATTTGAATCTCTTACTTTCTTCATCTTCTAGACTCAATTCCACTTCCAAGGAGTGTTTGAAAGTGATATTTTGTTGAGAGAATCGAGAGAATTTCCCTCTGGAATACCGGATTTTGTTCATCAAAATACTGATTGAAGAGCCTTGATCTCGCGATAAATTAGATCATTTCGAGCACGATCTCATGTTAGATTTTGTGTTTTCTCCTTAATCTTTCTTCCTATAAGATTAGATTTCAACTTTGAATAGTAGATTAGTCGAATTTTACAAAATTTTACTATTTTCTCTCTTTTTGCGATCGATTTCTCTCTCTAGATTTCGCTCCTTGATTTCTCCACTAATACTAATCCAAATAAAGTGATTTTTCTTGGAGTATTATTTCCATATTTAATAAAACCCTTTATTTCTTACCTCAATTCCTCATCCGATTTGATCGAATTTGAAGAGTACCTAAAAATTCCCTATTTCTCCATGGATTCGACCTTTTTTTCACCATTATACTAATTGATTTTTTATTAAAACTTTAAATTGATGAGTTTAGCAATTTTTTGACATGCATTCATGTTTTTTTATGATAGAACAAAAAAAATTCCGTGAACCACAACTAAGTTAAAAGCTTTTTAAAATCTCTCTCTTTGACAATGAGTGTATTCTTGGATAATACAGTTGATTGGATGGTTTGAACAACTCCTTCATTCTCTTCATTTAACCTCATTCTTGAATCATTTCAGACGTTGATAGAGCATTTACAATCATGGTTTTGATGAAAAATAGGTGAGAAATTGCTTCTTGAACTTCGACATTTCGCTTTTAAGTCGTGGAATGAAAATCCTCTAAGTAGGTGATTAATTGGATCAATTTCATCTTGTTTCTAGGTTAGCCATATGCTTATTCTTCCTAATGTATCATTAAAATTTCATCTTAAGGCAAAATTTATTTTAATTTAATGAATTTTCATCACTTTCTCTCTCATCATGAATAATTTTTTCTCTCTAAATTCTCTCTTTGATTTCTTCATCAATTTGGATCCATGATAACATATAATTTATACATTGAATTATGTGATTATTAATACAAATTTTGGCATAAAACATTCTATTCTTATGCATGTTATCGTACTTTGAGTGTATGTCTATCATTTCATATATTTTTAAGTTATAATATTGACACAACGAATCGATGCAGTCATTAATTGCACACTGATTCATGTCAAAAATAAATCCAAACTTACCAATTTAATAATTTAATAACGAATTGAGGGGTATAATGGTAAATAAGGTTCGAATCCACAGGGCAATTTCCTCTTTGATCAACGACTCTGATTGATCGCATTAATGCGAATCGTTACCATTAAGTCGAAGCCGAATGATCGCGGTCGGACGCTCGAGATGAAGCCACGTCGCCGCGCATTATAAAATACATTGAAACGCCGCCGTTGGATAGCGATCGGACGCATCAGATGCGTTTTCTTGCGATTTAATCTCGATCGTTATTACTCTTGCGATCAACGGTCGAGATTAAGATGATCTGGTGAACCTTTATTTCGCCTTCTGTTCCCATCGAGTAAGTGAAGATCAATGGATGATAAGGATCATGTGCGATCGGATGCTTCTCACGATGCCACGTCGCATGCTCATCGTGATCGTTGATCGTGATCTGATCGGACGGCTCTGATCGCGCCACGTCACCTGTGCATTATAAAATCTTCAAAAAATTGATTTTTAATTAGAAAAATTGATTTTTAATTCCGGAAAATCCTTAGAAATTCATTAAAAATTCTGATAAATTCAGAAAAAAATCCCTAAAAATTAGAAAATTCATAACTTTCAAAATACAACTCCAAATTAATCCAAATTTTTTTATTGGATCAGAAATTCAATTATCTATCATTATAAAAAGTCAAAATATTTAAATAACAAGAGAATAAATAATTATTTCAAATTATACACTCATTTATTCTTGAAAAATAAAACTGTAGAAAAATAAATAAATGTATATAAACATTTTCTCTTATTATTTAATATTAAAACTTAATTATAATCTCAAATTTAAATGGGAATAATCTATTCCAAAATATATTCTTAATTATGCATAATTATCCCTAAATTAGTGCATTTTGAGATTATAACTTAAAATTGCATGAAATGATAGAAATGCACTCAAAGTATGATTACATGCATAAAAATGGAATGTTTTATGCCTTAATTTGAATTAATAATCATGTTTTTACGTGTTAAGATTTCATGTTATCAAATATCAAAATGCATTATTTTATGGATGATTATGCATTTTTAACGAATATACTTTAGAGTAGATTATTGCTATATATATATATTTGAGATTATAATTGGGTTTTAAATAATAAGAGAAAAACATCTTTTATTCACTCATTTGTTTTTCTAAGTTTTATTTTCTGAGAAAAATCTGTGTATTTTTGAAATAAAAATTTATTCTCTTGTTATTAATTAAATTTGACTTTTAAAAATGATATATTATTTAATTTCTGATGCAACAAAATAAATTTAGATTAATTTAGAGTTGTATTTTAAAAGTTATAAAATTTCTAATTTTTAGGGATTTTTCTAGAATTATTCTAAATTTATTTTGGATTTTTAAAAAATAAAAGAATCATTTTTATGCTGCGCACTGACATGGCAGGGTGTTGCCACATGACGAGGTGTGTACATGCCACATGACGACGTATGTGTGCGCATGTGCGTGCGCACGACTGCGAGTGTGCGTGCGCACGAGTGCGTGTGTGCGTGTGCATGTGTAATTATTGGGTTAAGCATCCTTTTCAAGATATTAGCTAAGCCTATTAGTAAGCACTCTTTATATACCTGACACTTTGCATAAATTTCCTTCATGTGGGACTATGGTCCTTTATGTTTATGTGCAAGTGATGTGGTGCAATGGGGAGCATCCGATTCGTATACTTAATCGAAGCCGTCGATCTTCACTTAAGTGAGGGGGTACACAACACGGTCTGATTGGGCGATGATTTATTTTAAAATGATTTAATCTTAGCCGTTTATCTAAGAAGTTATAAGGACTGAGATTAACTGTGTCAGATGGACTTCCGTGGACGTGTGGCAACATCTCAGGCATTCGATAAAGATCGAACGACGGATGTTATACGACAATCAAACTTCACGCGATGACGCGACTTCATCTGGGCGATCCATCTTTGATCGAACGGATGTGACTTAATGGCAACGATTCACATCTTAGCATTTCATCTGAGCCATTGATTGAAGATGAAGAGCAAAATCTAACGGCCACACCAAATTTAGCTTATAAATACACATGTTGTTCGACAATGTAAGGCATTCAAGGGTGTTTCGAGTAATCGAACTGTGTAAACATCTCAATCCTTAAATCTCTTGCTTTCCTCCTCTTCAATATCAATTTTTGCGTCTGAGGAGTGCTTGAAAGTGAGATTTCATGAAGAGAATAAGAAGAAATTGCTTCTTGAATGCTGGAACTTGTCTTCGAAATCGCGGAATGAAGGGCCCTTGATCCAGAAATCAATTGGATCATTTCGAGCGCTATTTGGGTTATAATTTGTCTTTTCCTGTTAATCTCTCTTCCTATAACATCAGATTTCAATTTTGAATTATAGATTAGTTAAATTTAGATTTAATTTTAGTTTTCTCTCTCTTTCCGTTCATAAATTCTAGATAATTTTTGCTCTTTGATTTCTCTATAAATCTTGATCCAAATCGAGTGATTTTTGATTCCATGGATTTTTCTTTGAGTTCTCTTTCCAAATCTATGAGAATGCCTAATTTCTCATCTCAATTCCTTGTTTGATTTTGATCAAATTTGAAGAATACTTCAAAAATATCTTTATTCTCCATGGCTTCGGCCCTTTTCACCACTATACTCTTTAATTTGTGATTTTAATCTTAAATTGGTGAATTTGGAAATTTTTTGGACACGAGTTTGTGTGCTTTCAACGACCGCATGGATTCATCTTGTAAATCCCGTTTGCATGATTTTTGATTCTTTGGAAAGATCCTTGAGTCCTCTTTCTAAATATATATTTTCTCTTAATTTCCACTCCAATTCTTTATCTAATTAGATAAAATTCAAAGAAATTCTAAAAATAAATCCTAATCTATATGGATTCAACCCTTTCTTACCATTTTATGACTCTTGGAGACATTATTTCTATTGCTCCAAAGGTGTCTCACGGGGTTACGCCTACACTTGCTCCTCTTGGGAAGGGGCAGGGGTCCGATAGTGGACATGGACACAATTGTGATGATTAGGGGCATGGTAGGGGATTTGATGGCAAGCCCTACCCTTGCATATATTTTCATTAGTTTGGCAAAATTTTTGAAAACGTGATGTCATTTCCCAATCTACATTGATTGACACAGCCTCATCCCCTCATACCGTGACCATACTCACAAGGAGTTTGATTTCTTGATGAAGCTAGATACTTCTAGGGGTTTTTTCATTTTTCCATCCTTGCCTCTACTTTAGCTCTAGGTTCATCTCTACTTGCCTCTACATCTATATCTTAGATCATTGATCCTAGGGCATTCACCACATGTCAAGCATCCCATCTATTATTTTTGATTTTACCATTTTCTTGACTCCGTCTCTATTTCCATTTCAGATAGTTGCACCTATTTTATGGTAGGAAAAGGTGTGGTCTACCCTTGGCGTCCTCTCTTTCCTCTTCGTATGTCCTTTGTGGTTGCAAATTTCATGTTAACCTTTTATCTATCAACGTCATTACTCGAGCCTTAATTTTCTCCATGAACTTCTTTATTTTTCATTGCACCTTTCATGATTTGTGGACAGGGAAGATGATTGGTTTGGGGCACGAGATTAGACATAGCCTCTATGAGCTTGTTCTTGATTATCTTTTGATTGGCCTTTCTTGCCTTTTCTCTACGTCAAAGTCTCCACTTTAGTGACATCATCTGTTGGGCCTCCTGATAACATGTAATTTACTCATGAATTTACATGATTATTAATGCAAATTAAGGCATTAAATATTCTATTTATATGCATTGTATCATATTTTGAGTGCATATCTATCATTTCATGTAATTTTAAGTTATGATCTAAAAATGTATCATTATGCATAATTCAAATAAGCTAGTTTTATTCCCATCTATATTTGAGATCATAATTTTTTTTCATGATTGAATAATCAGAGAAAATATTTTTATATACACTCATATATTTTTCTAGTTTTATTTTCTAAGAGGAATGAGTGTATTTTTGAAATGAAAATTTATTCTCTTGTTATTTAAATAATTTGAATTTTTTAGAATGATAGACATTTTAATTTCTAATCTAAAAAAAATTGGATTAATTTGGAGTTGCATTTTGAAAGTTATGAATTTTCTAATTTTTTAAATTTTTTATGGAATTTTTCTAAATTTATTTAAACTTATTTTTTTATTTTTAAAAATAAAAAATGGTTTTTATATTGCATGCTGATGTGACAGAGCATCGCCACGTGGCGATGTGTGTGAGCGTATGTGTGAGAGCACGTGTGAGCGCATGTGTGAGGTTAGACTATGGCATGAGCCAATGAGCACTGCCCTTTGACGAGACGAAACCGCGAGGTCATCAATTTCACGTGGTATCGCGTCAAAAATAATACCGAACTTACCAATTTGATGAAAATGAATCGAATTTAAGGGTATAATGGTAAATACGGGTCGAATCCACAAGGAATTAAGCAATTTCTTGATGTAATCTTCAAATTTGAACAAATCGGACGAGAAATCGATAGAAGAAATTGGGGAAAATGGTATTTTAAGAAAGTAGACTTCAAATCGATTCCATGGAATCAAAAATCGTCCAATTTGGACTTGATTTCGCGGAGAAATCAAGATTCGAAGTGGAGAGAAATTTTCGGCTATGAAAATCGCGATTTTAGCTAAAATTCAACGAAATTAAACTCTAAATGTTAATCGAAATTGAAATCAAACCTTATTAAACTAATTCTTGGTAAAAACCGCTTCCACTAACCGTGATTAGCGATCAGATTAGCTCGATTAATCTGATTAATCGACAAAAATACCGAAAAACGCCGCGACGAGTTCAAGCTGCAATTTCTACCAAACTACACGATGAAATCTTGATTTCAAGCGCTCCGGAGGTGCGGAATTGAAAGAGGAACACGTTGAGATCAAGAGAAACGAGAGAGAGGGGTGTCTTGACAGTCAATTGGATTGAACTCTCCTCGGATGCTTAAGAACGTGAAGAACACATCGTTTTATAGGGCCAAATTTCGTAACCGTCCGGTCGTTTCGATCGACGGTTACGATGAAACGGTCCATCGTGGACCGTTTCGAAAATATCGTAGCCGTTGGATTTTGATCAACGGCTCAGATAACATCTGATGAAACGCTTTATAAAAACGCTCCGATCGCGCCCCTTGATTTCTGATCCGACGGTCCGGATGTCTCCCGCGAGATTTGATCTGGACCGCTATAACGCTTCGAAATAGACACGTGCTTGATCTTCGATCCGGTGGTCTGTGCTCCACGTGATCGACGTGCGTCGATCGATCGCCCGCCAAATCCGACGTTCAGCATGCATCCACGTCACCTACATTTAATAAAAACCAGCGATTTAGTCCCACACGGGAAATAAGTTGGGAAATCGTCGGGTTTATAACACCCGACGGTTTATAGGGGTAATAACCCTCCCCATATAGGGCAGGCTAAAGACCCCTTTTATTAACTATAGTATATAAATATATATATGTATATCGCGCCACGTAGGCGCTGCGCGGGTCCGCGTGGCGCTGCCACGTGGCCTTGCGTGCCACGTCGCATCCACGCGGGCCCCGCGCCCGATTTTTTATTTTTTTATTATTTTTTTATTTATTAAAAACGGTTTAAAAATCGAAAATAAAATAAGAAAAACAGTTTAAAAATCCGGAAAAAATCCCTAAAAATAGAAAATTCATAACTTTTAATATATAACTCCGAATTAATCCAAATTTCTTTCATTTAATCCAAAATTTAATTATCTATTATTCTAAAAAGTCAAAATTAATAAATAATGAGAGTTTTAAATTTTATTTCAAAAACATAGTTATTTTTAAGAGATTTTAACTTAGGAAAATATAAATAAATGTCTATAAATGCTTTCTCTCATTATTTTAACTCTAAAAACATCTATAATCTCAAAATAAAGATGGGTTATTAATTTATTCATCTTAAAATCATTATTTTTAACCCTAATTTAAAGTATTTTCGAGAATATAGTGACTTTTCATATAATAATAGAAAAATACATATAAGTATGATAACATGCATGAAAATGAAATCATTTATACTTAAATATGCATCAAAAATCATGTTTTATGATGTAAATATCGCATGTTATCACCCTTATATACCCTAAGGGATCAACCTAGATGATGAAATTTAAAAAAATGATGAGTGGCAGTATATGTGGGAATATAATTAATCTTCACATTAGTTTCAGGATCAAAAGGTGAAAGGACTATCAAAGGATGAAAAGGGTGCTCTAAAGCAAGTTCCAAGGGCATCAGTAAGGGACTCCTAATAATTTGAGTTGGGTGCTATGATAACATGCAAATTAATTCATTAATGTTAAAGCCTATTGGGCCTTAAGGCCCACTCTCTCCTCTCTCCTCTCTCTATTTCTTCTCTATATAATCTGCATGTAGGTGTCTAATCAACCATTCCCTATTTTCGTTATTTCTCCTCTCTCTCCCATGCGATATCTCACATGGTATCACAGCACTTAGGAGAAATATTCTTCTAGGGTTTGCCCTGCGACGCCGCCGCCCTCAAGCGCCGCCACCTCTTTTTGCGCCGCCGCCATCCTGCCGTCGCCCTGCCTGGCCGTCACCCTGCCTGACCGTCACCCTGCCTGGCCACCGTGCGCGCCCTACTGCGCTCTGCCTTTGCGTCTCGCCGTGCCGTCGCGCGGTCCCTGCGAACCACGAGTGCCGTCCCTGCGACGCCGCCGCCCTCAAGCGCCCGTCCGCTGCCTGCCCGATCGCCACTGCCCGCGGTCGCCACTGCTGACCACCGCGCGCACCCTACCGCACTCTCGCCGTCGTGCCGCGCCTAGCCACTGTCGTCCCGCTGACGTCGCGCTGCACGCGCCTCTGCCGCCCGCGCCCGGTTTTGTCCTACACGCTGCTTGTCGCCCTATCGGCGAGCCCTACGTCGCCAGCTGCCGCCGCGCGCACACGCCAGCGCCATCGCCTCGCTGGCGGTCGCCTGCTCGATCACAGCTCGCCGTCGCTCTGCAGTAGGTATCGTCCTGTTGTTGCCTTGCCCAGCCGGCGCCTCTGCTGCCATCGCTCGCTGCTATCACCCTCTTGCATCGCCGAGCCGCCTCTGTCGTCACCGCGCCCCGTTGCCTTGCCGCGTCGACTCATATTCCGTGGCCGCCAGTTCATCTTCACAGCTGCTGATTTCTACATGGCCGAGCCTACCCCCGTGTCGTCATCTTCTGAGGTCACTCAGCCCTCTCAGCCGATGGGGTTGTCCCGGAAATCAGGGAAGCACTCTATTGTGAGTGCCCTGGCTAGGCCGACATACGTGTTCGACGGGTCCAATTATGGGCCCTGGAGGGGCACTTTCGTGGAGTTCCTCAACGCCCATGGCCTTCGGCATCACCTAACTGATCCCTCGCCGAAGGAATCAGACCCGAAGTACTTGGAGTGGAGCCGACTCGAGTCCGCGGTATGTTCCTGGCTTATCTCCAGTGTAGCGACACAGATCATGGAGCCGCTTAGCATGACTCGTCCTGCCCGTGCCCTGTGGCTCAAGTTGGAGACGATGTACGCCAACAAGAGCAACGTAAGCCGGACAGTTCGCCTATATGAGGAGCTATTTGCATGTCGCCAGGGCACCAAGACTCTCCAGAGCTACTATGGATCGGTCGATGCCATTTTCACTAACCTCGAGCTCTATCAGCCACTGGTATTGGATCTTGATATACTTAGACGGTACCGCGATGAGCTTCGAGCCGGAGCATTTCTTAGCGAATTACGTCCTGAGTTGGCCGACATGATCTGAGGACAGGTGCTTGGGGGCTCCCGGGTATTACCCACTGAGGAGATCTTTGCACCCGCACTTTGTGTGCAGGACAGCCTGCCCACCTCCCAGACCTCGCAGCTCGTCGAGACTTCGGCACTGATCGCATTAGGCGGGGCTCCCCAGGCGTCTGGGAAGAGCACATCGTCTGGGAAGACCCGGACTTCCTATCCACCCTGCAAGTACTGCGGGAAGTCGACTCACCCGTCGAGAAGTGTTGGAAGGAGTTCGGGAAGCTCGCTTGGGCCTTGGCTGCCTCCCGGAGGCGGGGCATCCTCGACTACGTCCCCCGACGGAGGGATCATCCTCGACCACCGCTCCCTCGGCTGCAGGGAGCAGTGCAGCCTTGCACTATCTCCCTCGGAGCCGGCCTACATTCGGGCATCACGGGCCTCCTCACTTTGTCCCATTGCGGCACCATCAGCCCAGTCTTGCAGCACCGACAAGCAGCTTGGTATCATATGCTTTGGAGGACGGGGATCTTCTCCGAGTACGCCATCTATCTCAACCCCTCATATGACTTCTTGGGTTATTGACTCGGGGGCATCATCCCATATGACTCGGGTTTTCCCTCTCGTCCTCACTTCTTATCGGCTCGAAACCTCCATTCCCTGATGTTCGCATTGCCGACGGTCGTTCATGTCCTCGTTCTTGGCTCGGCGATCCTCGTGCCACCTCTTCCCTTCCTCTACAGCATGTCCCGTATATTCCTAGATTCCCCGCCAATCTGCTCGTCCATCGCTGCGATCACCAAAGCCCTTCACTGTGGTGTGTTTTTCTTTCCTCATCACTGCGTCTTCCAGGATCTCGACACGGGCCGGAGGATTGGACTGGGCCGTGAGAACGGACGAGGCATCTACGAGCTAGTGGCTGACTCTCCATCTACGGGCCTTCAAGCCCTTTTTGCACTCTCTGCTTCTTCTAGTTCCCTTCATGACTCTCTTTGTGGCACTGTCGCTTGGGACACCCTAGTTTTGTCAAACTTAAAGAAACTCTTCCTTGGTTACACTTATTTGAGTTTCATTGTGAGTCTTGTGAACTAGGGAAACATCATAGATCGTCGTACCCATCACGCACTGGTCCACCTACCCATCGCCCGTTTGACCTGGTTCACTGCGACGTATGGGGTCCAACCCCTCATACCTCTCCTACAGGAGGCAAGTACTACATGGTGTTCGTTGATGACTACACCCGGGCGAGTTGGACATATATCCTGAAGAGTCGAAAGGAGGTACTTTCTCGCGTTCAGCACTTCCTCCTTGAGATTATTACCCAGTACGAGACGATGGTCAAAATCCTCCGCACAGACAATGCACTTGAGTTCACTCAGAAGGCGATTGAGGAACTCTGTCTGGCTCATGGCATAGTTCATCAGACTACTTGTCCATATACCTCGCAGCAGAATGGGGTGGCCGAGCGGAAGCATCGACACCTCCTGGATATGGTACGCACACTGCTACTGGCTATGAGGGTACCTCAGTATCTCTGGTGTGAGGCTGTTCTGACTACAACATACTTGGTGAACCGCCTTCCATCTGCTGCACTTGGAAGAGCTATTCCCATTCAGCGATTGACTCCTGCTGCTGACCTCTTCTCTCTACCACCTCGAGTGTTCGACCGCTTTCGCCTTTGTCCAGGGATCACACCCCCTGGCCTCTCCAAGCTGGCTCCTCGTGCACAAAAGGGTGTGTTTGTCTCGCTACTCTCCTGACTCGAAGGGCTACTGTGTGTACTTTCCAGATCGGCGACAGTACGTTACTTCGGCAGATGTGACCTTCCATGAGGACGTTCCCTACTTTACCTCTACTCCGTCTGGCGACGATCTCTCCTCCCCATCCCTCCTTCCTTCGGTATCTGCTACCCTTGTCATTGACCTCCCTATGACTGTCTCGATTCCCTTGCCTGAGGTGTCACCACCCTCGGCATCCCTCCCGTCTGACCCATCCTCTGAGCCGGAATCTCCCTCCTCACCGATAGCTACTGTTCCGGCTCCCTTGTCACTCCCACCTTCCCCACCGCCTCCCGTATCTGATCTTGACCTTCCCATTGCCCTTCGCAAGGGCACTCGCTAGTGCACGCAATACCCTATCGCTCATCATGTCTCTCCTTCCTATCAGTCCCTTGCTCTTGCCGTTCTAACCGAGTCAATTCCCAAGTCGTATATTGAGGCGTTGCAGGTACCGGCGTGGAAAGTGGCAATGGATGTGGAGTATGCGGCCTTCATCCAGCGGGAGACCTGGACGCTGGTTCCTCGGCCCATCGATGCCAATGTTGTCTCCTGCAAGTGGGTGTACTCCCTCAAGTATAATCCTGATGGCTCCATCGCTCACTACAAGGCGCGTCTCGTGGCTCGTGGCTTTTCTCAAGCCTATGGTCTTGACTATCATGAGACATTCTCGCCCTCGTGGCGCGCCTCGGCTCCATCCGGGTTCTCTTCTCCATTGCCCTGGATCAGTCCTGGCCGCTTCATCAGCTGGACGTGTCCAATGCCTTCCTTTACGGCGACCTCGATGAGCAGGTATTCATGGAGCAACCGCCTGGGTACGTTGCTTAGGGGGAGTCATCTGAGGTGTGTCTCCTCAAGAAGGCTATCTATGGGCTGAAGCAAAGCCCGCGTGCGTGGTTCCACAAGTTCTCGCAGCTGCTTTTCGCGTATGGCTTTGTATCTGATCCGACTGTCATGCGGAAACGCACCCCGCATGGATGTGTTATCCTGGCTGTGTATGTGGATGACATCATCATCACTGGTAGTGACGACGCCGAGGTGACTGCGACCAAGGCTTATCTGGCTCAGCACTTCATCACACGCGATCTGTCTCCCCCCAGGTACTTTCTTGGACTTGAGATTGCTTACCGTTAGGGGCAGATGTCCATTTGTCAGCGGAAGTACGTGCTGGATCTACTGGAGGAGACAGGGATGCTGGGGTGCAAGCCGGCCTCCTCACCTATGGAACAGAATGTGGACTGGTGGGACAATGCTACCGCACTTCTTGAGGATGCAGGCATCTACCGCCGACTTGTGGGAAAATTGATCTACCTCACTGTGACTCGCCCGGACATCTCCTATGCGGTTAGTATCTTGAGTCGCGTTTTATGCGTGCTCCTAGCACTATCCATCCGGGAGGGTGTCTATCGGCTTCTGGCGTACCTTAAGAGAGCTCCGGGGAAGGGCCTCTTGTATCGGCGACAGGGTCATCTACACATTGAGGCCTACTCTGACTCTAGGTTCACTGGTGACAAGGAGGACCGGAAGTCTCATGGTGGTTATGCCACCTATGTTGGAGGTAACCTGGTCACATGGCGCTCTCAGAAGCAATCTATCGTGTCCCGCTCTAGTGCCGAAGCCGAGTATCGAGCCATGGCGGATACCACAGCAGAAATGCTGTGGTTACGCTCTCTTCTCACCGAGCTTGGCTTCCCGCCCGAAGGTCCTATGCAGATGTACTGCGATAATATGGCTGCTACCTTCATCGCCAGCAATGTCGACGTTCCATATGAGGACGAAGCATATTGAGATCGACTGACATTTCATACGACAGTACGTTGTTAACGGTACCATCTGTACCCCACACGTCGCTTCCTCCCATCAGTTGGCAGACATCTTCACTAAGGCCCTACCAGGCCCTGCATATGAGACCATCGGATCCAAGCTGGGCATGTTTGACCTCCACGCTCCAGCTTGAGGGGGAGTGTTAAAGCCTATTGGGCCTTAAGGCCCACTCTCTCCTCTCTCCTCTCTCTATTTCTTCTCTATATAATCTGCATGTAGGTGTCTAATCAACCATTCCCTATTTTAGTTATTTCTCCTCTCTCTCCCATGCGATATCTCACAATTAATATTATAAATTCTTGTACTTCTTAACATGACAATGATTGTAGATGCATGTTAGCATGGTTTAATGGTTATTTTTACATTTACAAGTTATTTTGATTTTTCAAAATTTCTTGGTATTTCAGAGGAATTTTCTGACACTAAAATCATGCAGATAATAAATTATTAAATTTGCCACTTGTTTTCCCATTTAAAATATACTTATTTACAAAAAACTTTATGAATGCTTTTCATCATGGTTTAAAATGATGAATTTTTTTTGAAGAAAGTTCAAATTTTTCTAGATCTTATAGTATTTTTTTGGGAATTTTCTAAAGTGAAAATCATTTATAAATAAATTTTTAAACAAAAAATTAGTGTTTTTATTATATTTAATTATAAAATAATTTTTATTTATTTACCATGATTTTACATGATTGCGTGGCGTGGCATGATCTCTGCTGTCCATCGTAATGATGCTAATCATCGGTTGTCACCAATGATCGGCTTCATAGTGGTGCTAATCTCTTTCTTCTCTTTTTAGGTCTGACAAGCAATGTGAGACGTGGAATAAGGACAATGACAAGTTAAAAACCAATGACTATCATCCTTGCGATGTTAATATCTTTCTTCTCTTTTTTAGGTTTAACAGGCAACATGAGACATGGAATAATGACACTAACAAGTTAAAAATTCACAAATGAATAAAAAGGACCTACTTTTTAATTGGTTGATGTGGATTCCAATGCTGATGGCTCTTTACCACCATTGACAAGGGTTGACATAGTAGCCTTTGATTAGCTGTTGCAATTCCTGACCCAAGTGCCACCATTAATATCGACACTTGTGGTGCCACAATTTCAAAAGAGGGAATATTTTGATTTTTTGATTCTTAAGGTTTAGGATGTGAATTATGTCAATTGCACCAATCAAGATATGAGAGACTATGTGGGGTCTCAATTGAGTGATGAAATTAGGATTCGATTAGGATTTCATTTCTCTCACTTGTGAATTTTCTTTTATCATCAAACTTTCCCAAAAAAATGATTTCCATCTTTGATCTAAATTGTCCTTAGCTTGAAAGGAGATTTGAGTGCTTCATATTGTTGCTCCCATTGATTTTAAAGTCAATTTCTCATCCATTTCATTGATCTCATCCATTTTCTCACCAAAAAGTTTACATTTTCATTTATATCTAGTGAACTTTTTCTATATGATTTGATCCCTTTCTCACTTTATACTTAGTTATTTTTTATGAAAGTGAAAATCTTATAAATATTATTGCATAGGCTCAATTTTCCACAAATTGACATAAACCCTAAAATTGACTTATTAGAGGGTTACAAACCTTTGGGTTCTAGCTGATCCCCTGCCATTGTCACTCAAGTTGGCACATTAATATGTTGAGTATTTTTGCATTTATTTTGTAATTTTAATTACATGTAATTCAGAAATTTTGGATTTTTTTTATTTTTTTTAGAAGAAACATTGTAAAAATAAATGATCAAGTATCCAAATTATCAAAATTTCTTAATAAAATCCCTTGAACAAAAGGTAAACACTCAAGGGTGCCTTTTTTGTAAAGTTGCCATATCTTGTGTGGATATACCTTGGTTAAGAAGGATTTTTAAGTGTAAGGATGACGATGCAAGGTATATTTCTCACTTTGTGATTCCTTTTATTGTTGATAAAGATTATATTGTTGGTAAAGATTAGAGAGACTTTGGGGGGGGGAGAGGGTTGGACTAATTCATGGTGATCTGTTGAGTCTATATAAAATTATTCTGGAATACCAATATATATATATATATTGTATTTTTCTTCTCTTTTCTTAATTTTCATCTCAAGCGATCTCATGTTGATCAAAATAGATTGGAGGACACCAAATCGAGAGATCCATTAAGTTAACTTTTCAACCTAGTGATATGTATCCTACAACCAATTTTGGTTAGGAAAATTATGATCTACTAATGACGTTTGATTTAGGAGACGGTATTTTCATTATTTTAACACATAATTTGGCCACTTTTTCATAATTACATGCACACCTAGTCTTCCAAAGATTTAATAGTAGGATTATCTAGAGTGGCCGGGGAACATCCACAAGTTAGAATGAGGCTTTTTGACAACTCTAGATTGAGACCCCTTTGGGGAAGTAGATATGACCTCTTGGGCACATCAAAAATCTATCTAGGGAAACCTAGGAGGAGACTTTGTGATTATGAAGGAACTCCCTCATTTGCATCATATTTAGAGTAAACAAGAGGGGCAGGACATGTTTGGGGAAGAAGATGTTATGATGATGAAAAAATGGATAAATCCAGGATGATAAAGGATTAGGACAATTACTTGGTAGAGGGGTCTGATCGATTCGTCAATGAATTATATATTCATGAAGCCCTTGATGACTCATCACCTCTTTTTTTGGATGAAAAAATCCCATGCCTCTTTTACTCAAGTTTTAAGAATGACAAGATGGATTGAACTTCACAAACCATGCACATAGACTTTAAATCTATAAATAGTGTGCCAAGCAAAACACTCTCTTATTCTCCCCAAGCAACAAACCTTGGAGGTTCCTTGATGAACATTTTGTGCGCGGTCATTGTGCATACAAAATAAAACATAATCCAATCTAAAGATGATTAAAATTCAAGTAAAGTGATAAAATAATTAGAAAGAGGGACAAGAGAGGAATCCAACGAATCACATCGGGCATCAGTCGGAATTGAAACAAAGGAGATATCAAATAAAGAGTGTCACGATTACAAGAGAGAGAATTGCAGAAAATCATCGAATCATAAGCTAAAATCCTATTCCTAATCCTAATCTAACTCTTAATTTACCTCTAATACATTAGGAAGTCAATTACTACCTTGACAACATTACAAAGATGATCCTATTTGGCCAGATCAAGGGATATAGATAAAGCTTTTTAAGATGAGCATCAATGTTTTAAGGATGAACTCCTCATGCATTTCAAGGGCAACTCATGGAAATTCTACAAAATCTCCCACAAAATTATGAAACAAATCCAAAAATATCTTGAATTGGGTGAAAGAAATATTTTTGGCCAAGATTATGACATCACATGTTCAAGCACAAGAGAAAATGGGGGAAGCGAACCCCTTTTTATAGGGTTTTGGGCTTATAATGGCTTTAAATTGGCTGTTTTAAGCCTAAGCTCTTTGATCTGGGCATTAAATCGTGAGGACTGAGATGATGCCATGTCAGTACCTTAAATACCTTAAGATAATCCTTAACAGTGGCAAGACTGCATGTTTATGGGCCGATGAACAGCCCAAATCGCACCGCATTGCTTCCAATAGGACAATGGATGAAGATCAGTGGTTGGGAGCCTTCTAGACCATCAGATTCTCAAAGTTGATGATAAAAAAACACAGATATTTGCCACAAGTTGCATCCAGTGAAGAGGAAATGTCGTGAGGAATGCATGCCATCCAAAATCCAATGATCACATTTATGTAGCAAAGAGAGAAAATGATGACGAATGAGATATGACCACGATCCCTTCTCGAGTAAGTGAATATTGACAGTCTTTATTAGACTGTGAATATAACGCCTCTCGTTGTGCCACATCACCTGCATAAGAAAAATACAAATATAGTCCCACATGGAGAAAAATAATGAAAATAATGGGTATATTCTAAAAAAATCTTTAAATATTATAAAATTCATAACTTTCAAAATAAAACATCTTTTTATTCCAATTTTTTTTGTTTGATCAAAAATTAAATATCTATCATTTTTATATTTTAATTTAATTAATAATAAGAGAGTAAATTTTTAACTCAAAAATACACTCAAGTACTCAAAGAAATATAAAACTAAATAATCTTAGAGTGTATTAAAAGTGTTTTTTCTCTTATTATTTTAAATTTATAATTCAAATAAAACCTCAAATATAATTAAAATAATCTAGTTAAAGTTTATTTCTTGATTTACATTATTAACCCTTAAACCAATGTATTTTGAGATTTTTTGATAAAAATTGCATAGAAAGATGAATATGCACTCAAAGTATGATACCATGCATATGAATGGTATGAATTATGCCTTAAAATGCACAAATAATCATATAATATAGAGTATAAATTATATTTTATCATTGCTCTGAAAACAAATATTCCACCAAGTCTCCCTAAAGTAAGCCATTTGAGATATCTAGTTGGAGCAATGACCATACATGTTTAACTTCAAGGGACAAATCACTCTGATGGAGTTGAGGGAAATGACTCGAGAAAAGGTGTTTGTATAAAAATGCCATATGTTTGAGTGAAGTAGTGGGACACTGATGACATGCAAATCAAAATAATAAATATCATGAATTTCAGGTATTTACATACATGAAAACGATCATAAACACATGTTAGCATGGTTTTAAATGGTTATTTCTCTATTGACAAAGATATTTTGATTTTTTCAAAAAATAAATAGAGATAATGGTAAATAAACATTAATGAAAAAATGTTAATTTATTTTTAAAGTTAAAATTAAAAATAACATCAAAATTAATTAAGTATACTTAGTTTCATTATGAGATTTCGTATCATTTAAGAATGCTATAAATAAATGTTGATGTTATGACAAAAGAAATTATGATGTATATGAGTGAATTAAATAGAGATATCTAAAGTTTGAATTCTATTGTATGATTCGGATATTCACGTCTAGAAATTAGTAATGTTCATATGATTTTAGGATTAGTATTATATTAATGAATAAAATAAGAGATTAAATGAATTATAAACAATGAAATGTAAGGTTATTCTTAGAATTTGTAGAGTTTTCATTGGGTGAACTGTTTGAGTTTATTGTACCTGCAATCGTAAAAGAAATACCTTACTCCAACATTATGGCTAAAATATAAAACCATATAATGAGAAAAATTCACATAATTTTATATAAACATCAATAAATCATATATGTAAATTATCAAGCTCATACTCAAATAAGATGTGACATGAGATCTATGGAACCATGTTTCTTCCTCAAGATTGAGTTTTCTTATTAAATAGAAAAATTGGCTCTTTCTCAGACGAAGTATGCACTTTATGTGCTGCACGAAACTAGGCTCTGTGGTTGGAAACCTGATGCAACACTATTGGAGGCCCATCCCAAATTCTGAGATGAAGGCTCAAGGATATTGAAAGATGCCAAATGATATGAGAGATTGTTGGGTAAGTTGATTTATCTAGCAGTCACTTGTCTTGAAGTTTTTTTATATTGTAGGTATCCTAACTAAATTTATACCATCAATTGGCGGACATGCTTGGTGCTATGGTTGGCATTCAAAAATAATTCTGTGAACTCCTATGTGGGCAAGGGCCCATTCAAGGCTTGGAACAGCCTCGACGACTATTTTCTACAAGGAATATTAGCTCCAAGGGCCCATATATATAGATATATTCTCTCATGCTACTCATAGTCTTTGATTATGTTTCCCTCTTTCTCCTAGATCTCTCTCTCCTTCCAATTAATTTCTCTCTCCCACCCTCTCTCTAACCCCTCATGCTCCCCAACCCTCTGTCTCCACCCTTCCCTTCTATTTCTCACGTGTCCACCTCTTTCTCTCTTCCCTCACTTTCTCTTAGTTCTCTTGCTCCCATTGCTCTCTCTCCTGCTCTTGCCACCCCTATTTCTCTTAGATCTCTCTCCCACACTCCCTATCCTACCAATTTATCTCTCATTCTCTTCCCAACCCTATGTCTCCCACCACTCTCTCTCTATCTATCTCTCAAGCGTCAACTCTTTGCTCACCATTTATAGTGACCAACTTATTTATTTGTGCTAGTAGAGAGAAGCTCATTGCTCACTTGGTTGACTTATGACATCTTGTGTTCAGTTGGAAATCAACTCATCAATTATAATTAAAAAATAGTTTAGATGATATATATATATATATATATATATATATCATCCAATAAATTTATACAAGAACCTCATCAAGTGCATTTGGAAGGTGCTATGAAATTCCTAGCATATATCAAATGGGCCCCAATCATCATCTCCATCTTCATATCAAGGCTTATTCTGACTCTAGTTATGCAAGAGACCTGATATTAGAAGTTGACAAAAGGTTGATACACATTGGGAACAATCTAGCCATATGGTGCTCATGGAAGTAAAATGTGATTCCTCCAAGTGTAGGAGCCAAATATTTATCTATGACTTAGACAACTCCTGAGATGATTTAGGTCCAATCTTTGTTATTCACTCCTAGGATGCCCATGCTCATGTAATTTAAAAATCATTGTCATTGACATGAATCCCACCTTTTAGGAGTGCACTAAACACATTGAGATCAATAACCACAATTTTGGTGATGTAGTGTCATCTACACACCTTATTTGGTATCTTCCAATAAAGTAGGAGATATCTTTCAAGGAGCCTCAATAGTGTCTTGTATGACACCTCGGGTACCAACTTGGGCTTGTTTGATTTATACACTCAAGCTTGAGGGCATATGTTAGAATATCTTCCTTTAGTTTGAATAGGGCCTCGGCTCATTAGGGCCCATCTTTTCAGTCTCACCACTTTCTCTTCTCTCTCTTTTCTCTATAAAACCTAGAGTGACCTTTTTGTTGAAATTATGCATTCTAGGGTTTCCAATTTTTAGTTGACTCTAAAAATGTAATGTAACTCTAGAAATAGTAGATACAAAGTTAGTATGGGAAACGGATGTATGACAGAAGTTTTATAAAATATATGCACAGTATTTTGTATTTTTTTTGTCTCTCCACTCTCTCCCATTTGTTCCTCATATGTGTACATGTTCTTGTGCGGCTTGTAAGCTCCTCACCTCCTATTCAGCCAAGAGGGGGCTAATAGATTCTCTGCTCCTTCCTAGGATCTTTTGAATTGACAATCTATTGATTTCCTTTGTGATTCATCTATCTCTTCTTATAGTGAGAAAGGAAGCATATGCAGTCAAGTTTCTCTATTCCTATACTCCTTTGAGTTGACATAGCGGATTTGTTGAAATCGGGGCTTCTCTCTTCTCTATTCTCTCTCAGGATACGAGGTATAAAGATGAAAGATAATGTTAGGGAAGATTCAAATCTATGTATTACATCTTTACAAAGGATGCTACAAAGGCGTGGAAGAGAAAAGCCAAAATTGTCAAGTCCAATGTCAAATCCATATCCAATGCCGAGTGGGGATGCCAAATAATCCCAATGCCGTTAAGTTTGAAAAATCTCCGTGATAGAGAGAAACTCATGTCCCATTAAATGAGCCATCTCTCTCTCTCCAAAGAAAAAGAGGTAACTGCTTGTCTTGGCGTTTTCTTCTCTATCCTGAACG